>WOVY01005960.1:0-172163 GCA_013436015.1 Rhipicephalus annulatus | reverse complement strand
ACTGGACACATTGAAATACTAAATCAAGCTGGACAGGGCACATTAAGATTCACCGGTCCGGATACACCAAAACATTAAACACGTGCTGGTGTTTTTTATTTTAATACTTGTAGGCTGGTTTTATAAAACCCTTGCTTGGGCCATGAAACGATAACCAACCTGTTCATGGTGCTATATAGTGGAATCTCGATGATACGATCACGGCTTATTTGAATTTCCAGATGATACGAATTTTTCTGTGGTCCCTGCCGAGCCCCATTACTTTGTAATGCGCTAGAGTACGTATGTTACGATCGATTTTCCGCCCGCGTCGTTTGATACGCATGAACTCCGCCCCACTGACGGTGGCGAAATAGAACAGCGCTCAGTCACGCGCCGCGGAATGCGCGCTGCCCCGCCGATTTGGCATTTTGCGAACAGTGCCTGCCAGCAGCGTGGAGGCCTCGAACATCGGCGCGCGGCGTGCGCAATATCGAAGACCTCAGAGACCGCTTGCGCGCTTTGATTTCGGTTTAGGTTTAAAGATGGCACTGGCCACGGTTTCCTTTCTCCCTCTCTTTTTGGGTGCGGCGGCGCGGACGCGACGTACTGCGCGGGGCAAGGCACAACGAGTTTGGAGTGGTGACGCTTTTGTTGCTGTTGTGCTTTTCCTCTTTCTCTGCGTGGCGTTGGACGGAGTGGCTGCAGTGCTGTGCTTCGGGCCGCGTTCTTTGTGTTTGCGCCATTTTGCCTAGTCGCAACGAGCTATGTCTCACAAGCGAAAAGCACTCTCCTTTAAGGAGAAATTAGACATCCTTCAAAAGGTCGATGAGGATCCTAAGAGAAAGCGGACGGAGTTGGCTAAGGAGCTAGGCCTTGCAACAACAACACTGAGCACAGTTGTTGGACAGCGAGAGACCATAATAAAAAACGTCAACGTCAACGCAAAGCAAGTGAAGACCGCTCAACACGTGAAACTTGAAGAGACTCTTCTGACTTGGTTTAAAGAAGCAACTGCAGTTGGCGTAAACATCGATGGTAAAGTTTTGCGGGAAAAAGCCGAAGAGTTTGCACTTGCTCTGCACATCGATGGATTTCAGGTCTCAGGTGGGTGGCTGCAGCGAAGTTTTGCGGGAAAAAGCCGAAGAGTTTGCACTTGCTCTGCATCGATGGATTTCAGGTCTCAGGGTGGGTGGCTGCAGCGATTTAAAACTAGGCACGCTCTCGTTTACAAAAGCGCCTGCGGCGAAGCGAAAAAAAGCTGGAGAGCAGGGTTGGTAGCGGTCCTTGAAACCCTTGAAAACCCTGGAATTTGATAATAGCATTTTCAAGGCCTTGAAAACCCTTGAATTTTTTCAGGTCCTTAAATTTTCTTGAATCTCGTCAATAGGCTTCGGTTCAGCCAGTTTTAGCGGATTCCGCTTGAACGCATGGCAACTATGTACTGGAGCCAGCAAGGCATCCAATCTAATCCACTCCTGTAGCTACTGCGCAGTACGACAGTCTGGCGTGGTTGCAGCGGTAGCAACGACCAAAGCTAAGCCTACCCTACCGGTGTAGTGGGAAACATGGTCTGTGGATAGTTTAAGTCGTCTTCTGCAGCTGCAATATGCCGGGAAAATGCAACTTTCAGCACACGTGGTTAACCGGTGCTGCTTATAAAGAGTGGATTTCTTCGGACACATCGAACTCGCATCGAGCTAAGTGCAAGGTATGTGCAAAAACATTCGACGTGTCGTCAATGGAGGAGTCTGCCCTCAAAAGTCACATGAAACGTGCAAAGCATGTGGAGAACATGACAGCAACCACAGCTCATAGTACTGTGCGGAGCCACTTCACAGCTGTTGAGAAGCAACGCGTCGAGCCAACTCCTTCAAGTTCAATGTCGTCGGATGTGAGCAGCCTGTGCAAAGCTCATGAGAGTGTGGTCGACGCGGAGATACTGTGAACCCTGAAAATAGTCACGGCGCACTACTCCTACAAATCGTCCGCACATACGGGGGACCCTTTCAAGAAAATGTTCCCGGACAGTGAAATCGCTAAGGCATTTTCTTGCAGTGAGAGGAAATTAGCATACGTGGTGTGCCATGGTCTGAGACCGTTTTTTCTCTCGTGCCTGCAACGCAAATTGGAGCAGTCGGAAGGTTAGACCGTTCTGTTCGACAAGTCTTTGAACGACTACCTGCAGAGGAAACAAATGGACATTCATGTGCGCTACTGGAGCATAATGCCCGAGCGGGTGACCAAGAGGTTTTATACGTCGGTGTTCATGGGACATTCAACTGCCGAAGACCTTCAAGAGAAGCTTCTGGGTGCCCTGGAAGATTTGCCGCTGGCGAGAGCTGTTCAGCTGTCAATGGATGGCCCCAATGTAAACCTGAAGCGTTTTAGAGGAATGCAGGAATACCTGCAGCAGAACCATCAAGTTCAGTGTTTGGACCTGGGCACTTGCGGACTTCATACAATACATAACGCGTACAGGGCGGGCGTTGTTGCCAGCAAGTGGGGCCTAGAGAATCTCCTTTCAAGCCTCAGTGCCATTTTTCATGATGCGCCAGCGCGAAGGGAAGACTTCTCTACTGTGACAGGCCAAGCAACATTTCCTCTCAACTTCGCTTCTCATCGCTGGGTAGAAAATGTTCCCATCATTGAACGTGCCATAACCTTCTGGGGTGACGTGCAAAAGTACGTCGCATGTGCAAAAAAGAAAGAGGTGAACTTGCCAAAGTGTGCATCGTTCATCCAGCTCAGCGACTTTTGCCAGGACCCACTGCTGTTGGCCAAACTGAAGTTTGCTCTGGGCATCGCGATGATTCTAAAACCGTTCCTCACGGAATATCAGCTGGACAAACCACTGGTGTTCTTTTTGAAAAGAGATCTCGAGTGCCTCGTGAGGAAGCTTCTTGCGAGATCCTACATGCACTTGTGAAAGGTTATCCGGCTTCTTCTCATCTTGAGCCACCGGCAGGCAACTGTTGAAAGAGGCTGCAGCGTCAACCGCCAGGTCTCTGTCGAAAACATTAAGGACATCTCGTATGTGTCACAGCGAATCGTTTGTGATGCTGTAAGCAAGGCTGGTGGCATCCTGAACGTTGCCATAACGAAGGAGTTGCCGAAGTCTGTCGCAGCCGCACACAACCGTTATCGGCCCTACTTGGAGGATACGAAAACACAAGTGATGGAGGAGACAAAGGCATCAAAGAGAAGCCACATTGAAGAAGAGATAGAGAGCATCAAGACAAAGAAGAGGAGGCTGGAAGCAACAATCGCTGACATAACAGCCTGTGCCGACAAGTACGCTCTGCGGGCTGAAGCCACAAGTGACATCACTTTGATTGTGAAGTCCAACAGTTTAAGAAAAACTGCAAACGAGAAGTCCCTGGAACTTGCAGACATGGATGAGAGCCTGAAGGGGAAGCTTCTGGAACTTAAAACCTGAAGGGAAGCTTCGGGTCGGGTACTTAATATCTCGAGTCCACTGTTTGAAAATAGGCCCCTTTTGTGTGTATGTGTGCAATACGTCCTAGATACTGAGGCGAATCAGCAAAAGGGATGTTGACATCAGCAGGAAACAGTGGTATGAAACCTAGTCCCCTTTTGTGCGCGTGTGCAATGCGTCTAAATTGTGAAGTGAATCAGCCGAAAACAGTACAATGAAACCTAGTCCCCTTTTGTGTGTGTGTGTGCAGTACGATTGTGAGGTGAATCAGCAAAATGGATCTTGAAATCAGCAGAAAACAGTGGAATGAAACCAGCATATATGAAAATTGTGCTTGCATTTTCTTCCTTATAGTAAAATATGTGCTTCCATGCTGTAAAAATAGTTTTTTTACGGTCTTAGAAAAATGTTATTTCGCAAGTCCTTGAAAATCCTTAGCTGGGGCCTTGAAAGTCCTTAAAAACCCTTGACTTTTTTTCTTCGTGGTCGCTATGCACCCTGGGAGAGGCAGTTGTCAGCAACTGGTTAGAGAAGCTGCCGTCACTCATTCGAGAGTATGAGCCTCGTGACGTTTTTAATGCTGATGAGGCAGGTGTCTTTTTCAACCTGCAACCCGAAAAGAGCCTCTATTTCAAAGGCAAAGCATGCAAAGGAGGCAAAAAAAGCAAAGAGCGTATTACTGCGCTCTTGTGCTGCAACGCCGACAGATCGGAAAAGTTTAAGCTGACCGTAGTTGGAAAGTTCCAAAAGCCCCGGTGCTTCAAGCGCGAGAGTCATTTGCCGTGCGTCTATCGCGCAAACAAAAAGGCGTGGATGACGGCGGCGTTGTTTGAAAAGTTTCTGTCACTCCTTGACAGGAGGATGGCTTGTAAGAATCGGAAGATTCTTCTTTTTCTTGACCAGTGCGCCGCCCACCCGAAGCAAGTAACGCTTCAGAACGTCAAACTCTTCTTTTTACCCGCAAACGCGATGACGCACCTACAACCCCTTGACGCTGGGATTATTAGGAATGTGAAGCACCATTTTAAGAGCCTTCTTGTGCGTCGCCTACTCGCAAAAATTGATCGAAAGGACGAAGGTGACCTGAAAATAAGCCTCTTGGACGCCATCCATTTTATAGCTATGGCATGGAATCGGGTAACTCCGACTACCGTAGCGAACTGCTTTGGCAAATGCAGCTTCTTCGGGAGTCCAGAAGAGGTGCCCTTAGAGCCGGAAGATCCTACATTGAGGACCAGGAACAGCTCAACGTCTGTGCTGCCGTGAGGGCACCTAGCACCCCTGCCTTCTCGGTAATGAGCTTCATCGAATTACCAAGTCCCGAGCCAGTCACGAGCCGGCGCGCGGACGCCTCGCTGACAGGAAACGACGTGATCGGCGTCATTTGTCACGTGATGCGAGTGGTCCTGGGCCGCGAGGTCAGGGCTTCCGGTGACCAGGCGTTCGCCGTATCGCCAGTGACGCTGCAGATTGCTGTGAAAATGGCTGCCGCGAAAGCAAATTTTGCCGCGCTCGCTAAGCTTGTCACAGACGTGCTGGTTTCAGATGACGATGACGGCGAAATGTCGGATCTGCAGTCGGAGGAAGTACTGGAGGAGACTTCAGATCTCGCCGTTGCTGTCGTGCTTGCCGCACAAATTATCAGGGAAGACCGACACCGGGTGCAGCTGTATGTAGAAAGCGTGGTGGACAGCTACAGTGACGAAGAGTTCCGAAGGCTGTTCTGTTTACAGAGGTGCACCGCTGAGGTGATCATGGCCGACTTCGAGTCTTCGTGATACTATCCTCGCGGTGGGCGGGGAAGACAGAAAAATAACAGCATTGAGACAGAAAATAACAGCATTGAAGACTATGCTGATTTCTCTGACGTACCTGGGCACACAGTGGTCCATGAATGCCATAGACGACAAGTTTGGTGGCAGCGAGTCGACGGTGCACTCGCGATACGCCGAGTTTTGGACTTTCTGCTGCCAATAAGCGAAAGCAAAATACGCTGGCCTAACGACGAGGAGGCTGCATGAAATTAGCGTGCGTTTCGCGCGCTTTGGTCGTGACGGCGTCAAGGCTGGCCTGCCAGACGTCATCGGTGCCATTGATGAATGCCATGTTCGCATCACAAGACCCACAGAGTGTGAGGAGGACTACTACAACAGGAAGAAGTTCCACTCCATCATCCTCCAGGCTGTTTGTGATGCCGACATGGTGTTCACGGATGTATTCGTTGGCTTCCCAGGCAGAGCACATGACGCTAGGGTGTTGGAGGAGAGTTTTCTATTCGAAGAGGGCAGCGTCGATATTCGACGGTGAGCGAATAAGTAATATTCAATCAAATAAGATCGCAATTTCTATAGGTTTGTTTGGCTGACAGTGGCCTTGATTGATTCATGTTGGCGCTAGGGTAGCTAAACAAACCCTGTTCTGGAGTGTAAGAAAGAGAATAATGTTAAGAGTACACACTTTACATGTTGTAATAACTCATTATAATTGGCACTCCGAGGGTAACTTCCATGTACATTTGCAGGTGGATATCTTTTGGGGGATGCTGCGTACCCTCTGCTCCCGTGGCTGCTGCCACCTTACCGCCACGTCACAAGCACCTGGAGCCATGGATGAGCAAGTTAAACCATGTGCACCCCAGCAACGTGTTTGTTATTGAAATAGCATTTGGCCTGCTGAAGGGACGTTTTCGGCGATTGGACAAGATCGATGTTAACAGCATTCCGCAGGCTGTGGAAATAACGATGGCAGCCTGTGTGCTGCACAACCTTGCCCGCAGACATGCCGATGTTTTTGAAGATAGTGAAATTGCAAACAGCGACCTTGGCATATTCTCCAGTTAGCCAGTTGATGTTGACCACAAACCTACGTTGGCAGCAAGGCTGCGGGACTGCCTGGCCCAGAGTGTGCCATTGTGATTGTATGCTCCGTGTTAATTTTGCTGCTTTTAGTGAACATCTTATCAACTCTTTCTATGTGAGCCATTGGAATATGTGTAAGCTTAATATCATTACTTTAATTACTGTGATTGGTACGCTTTGAAGAGGACGTGTTTTGTGGGGAGCAGTTCTGTCTTCAAATGTATTCTACTAGAGCAGAGTTTCTCAGCCATGAATATTTTCAGGACAGAAGAAACGATTTGCATCACTTGCATATTTTGGGGATCCCTGTGGACTGGTGGAAGTGATGAGGCACCCCTCGCCTGAGCAGCTTGTAAATAAAACTGCCCTCATTCAAGCTTTTTCTAGCTTTGTTTCCTCTTCAAATGGGATCGGGCCTGCGTCTATATGATGTAGAAAAATTCAACAAGTATTTCACAGCAATTTTATAGAAAAAGCGATACATAAACAAGCTGCACTGCAATGCGAAATTGCAGCCAAATATCAAGAATTTGAAAGGGGTCCAATTATGAGACACAATATGACTAAAAAAATTCTTTTTTTTTGACAATGACATATGCAGATTTCCTGGGCTCCAAGGAACTGCATTTGACCACAATACTAGAACACCGATTGCTAATACATGACATTGCTGCGTAGAATTTATTGTCCCGTTCTGTGTACACTCATCGTGTCTTCGGCTCACTCTTGATATGAGTATGGTTTGCCTTAGTTATTGTAGTAAGACTTCTTAGGAGTTTCTGGTCAATTTCCAACTATTTTATAACGACACTCTGAAGCAGGTGATTACATGACTCTTATGGGCGCAGGGTCTAAAAACATGTGTTTATGTCTTCGAGAAAGTGCATGTTTATGGATGAGAAGGCATTTTTTTAGTAAATAATACCTTTCATGAGTTTGGCTTCCAGCCACACTCTCTGAGTATGGAGCATTACTGTTTACTGCATAAGTGCACTGACACTGTAGCGTATATTGCATTGTATGTTTACTGCAAGTGCCCTGAAGGCTGCCCGCATGATTGCTGAACGCACATTACAGTGCAATATTCAACCTGGCTTACGTTGATTCAAATTCGACCTGCAGCAATGCCATGGCTATGTTAATTCCAATAGGTTAGGCAGTGTACTACGGACCACTCATGATGCTATTATTCAGGTTTCAAGTTTTTTTTTTTTTTGCGACAGGTTTGAACTACTTACAGCAGCTTGGTTCAGTAGTGCAAAATAAGATGACATTTTTGTTCATTTTTTTTCACATAGTCATGACATGTATTGCTGTAATAATCTACGTACATGCAACATTGATTCCATGTAAGTTGCTCTATTTAGCACTGCATTTACTTGTTTCTTTATATTGTTGTTGAGCAGGAACTCTTTTTTTGGACACATTATCCTGCCTAAAAGCAGCGCGCTTTGAATGTGCTGGTTGCATGCTACAGATGCTAACTACTGTGAATATATTATGGTTCAACTTGCCCTTTGGGTTGTTTACGACCCACGTAAGCAATGCTTTTTAAGGACGACAGAAAATAGCGCAAAGAAACGGGGACACAAGACGAGGACACACGGCACAGGCGCTAACTTCCAACATAATGTTTATTGCCACCGCACACTCGCTTTTTAAGGAGTGAAAGTTGGTTATAAATAAATGATATTTTTCCCCACATCAGCCAAAGGTGGTTGGGTCACCACGTGTGTGTAAATACGGTGCAGTGTTGTTCTATGCAACTGTCACTCACAGGAAAAATAAAATGCAATGTGTGTAGTTTGGCATACGATGAACCACCAAAATAGCTAGCATTATGATGGTATGTTGACAAAGTGGATGTGATAAACTATTAAAAAAATGTAAGAGGGCTTTTTAAGCTTACCATTCAAGGCAGCGCATATGTATGGCAAGCTGAATACAATAATGTTAATATACAATGGGCACCATTGTTGGGAAACACAGACCTACTGAGCATCTGAGTTCGTGGAAATGCCCTTGCAGTCGTGGGTTTATCTATAATGATGACAAGTTTGTCCTAGTACATACAAGTAACACAATTTTTATGTAATTTGGGTTTGTAAACATTAACGCGAGAGGAAAGTTAAAACATCACTTTTTTCTTGTTTGTACCACCAATGCTTTGGGATAAATATGTGCAAACAGTCTCAGCTCAGTCTTATTGAAATACAGATTGCAGTGGTCATTACTTATTGTTATAAATATTTCTGCAAATGTAATTCAAGAGTCACCGGTGCTGTTCGAAGCAAAAAACATATATTGTGCTCTTTGGGCAACTTGCAAACAACACAAATGAGAACAAACACATTATAAGAGAACAAACACTTTAGAATAAGCACACCGAACACTTATATTTGTAAATTACCTGACACCTACAGATTACCGTATTTACTTTATCGTAATAGTAGCATTTTCAAGGTTTTTCTCTACCTAAAGCAGCCGTCGCATTGCAATATAGTACAAGATCACGCACGAAACACTTCGACTTTTTCCATGAACTCAATGAAGTAACCCCTCGTGTTACAATTGAGTAAATACGATACTGCAGGAAAGGCCATTACCACACCTTTGCTCATTCTTCCCTATTGGTGCCCGCTTTGCCCTGCTAGTGTGAAACCTGCGTGCCACAGCTCCTTTGAGAGTGGCATTCCCTGGTGATCCCTCATGTTTATCATGGCCAAGTTTATGGAGGTACGTGCACAGTGACTTCATTCGCGAATGATTGCAAATCTGTCCCCCCCCCCCCCCCTCAATCATAAAACAAGGTTGCCATGCACATGTACCTGTATTTATCTCTTTCTATCGTACTGGTCCTTGCCAGGTGTGACCAAAAATATTATGAACACATGTGCTTAATAAACACCCATTCGCTCTAATTCCGTGTGGACATTTCTTCAATGGTTCTGTGTGTGTGTATGTGTGTGCTCGTTCATTTTGTCTTGGAACACTCCATTGCTCATTTCAATTAATCATTATAATCGTATATCTGAAAGAAAGACGTGAGGAAACATCAACTATTTTCCCACCCTGTCCCTTGTTCGCGCTATTTTCTCAATTAACATTGTACAAATCATGTTTGCAAAGCGCGTACGATTTGGTGCAATGTGAAGGGAACTTGTGTTGCGAAATTATGCGTTAATTTACCGCCGTATAAGACGTACACGCGTGCATGTTAAACTTAATGCAAAACAGAAAGATGTACTGCACAGATTCACAAAAGCAACTCACGACTTGTACTCGCAGGTGACGCGCTCATGCCCAGAGGTGTTTTTCCGGCGCGTACCCAGGCAGCTTTGTTTAAGGGTCCGCCACTTCTTTTCAACTTGGCTCCCCGTGACGGCACGACCCGGAAAGTGCTGTTTAGTACTGTGGCGATATTTTTCAAACATTTGCCGATTCGATTTCAGCCGGTTTTTTGGGGTTGTTTTGAAGGTCTTGTATTCTTCAAGGAATCTCAGAACTTTTGGTCGTCACACTCGCTCAACTCGCAGGGTTCAGCAAGTTGGGGCGTCACCTCGCTGGGCAGCACCCTCGCTGCTGTCGTCGCCTACGAGCGGAAACAAATTGCAACATTGATATAGGGTGACATTAGGCGACGAAGAATAACAGCTACTTCTGCCAACTTTACGTGGACACTTGCTGTTAACGTACAGCACTCCTTCGTCGAGCCTAGGTGTTCTATAGATGTTGGCTGGAAGCACGACTGTCTCGCCATCCTCCCAAACAAATACTTGTTCGGCATTTAGCACGCGCAGCTGCAAAAAATCGGGCACACTAAACACTCAACGCGCACAGCTGAGTTCCCGCGGCCGCTTGAAAATGGCTGTCGTGACGTAATAAACGTCGCCTGCTGCTGCCCGAACAAAATTGCGCGGGCGGTCCCAAGCCGTCTGCGGGCCGCCAGGCAAGCGAAAAACGAACATGCGCCGAGCGATTCCGGACCAGTGGGCGGAACTTCCGGTTGATCCCCGTGCGAATACGCCGAATACGCCGGCCGGCGTCCGGGGCCATCCGGGACCTGTAAACGAATACGCCGGCCGGCGTCCGGGACCTGTAAATCGATGAAGCTCAATGGGCAATGGCTTGGTAAGATCACTTGAACTAAGGACGATGAGAAATAATGTAGATGTATTAATTACCGAACATTCTTTTCCCTACAGGTACATCTAGCCAACAGCATCACTGTCACTAAGAAGAAATATGAAACGATGATGGCAGTGCTAAAGGGTTGCCACTTCGTGAAGTGGGTGGCCACCGCCGTTTGGTCTTGATAAGTCCTGGCAAAAAACGACTGCAGTTTCTCGAGTGGGAACACTGGATAGCATGCGAAGCATATATGTTGGACTGCGATAAATGTGGTTTGTGATTTGCGACATGCGTGTGTGTTATGAGTGAACACGAGTGAATACGAGTGAACACGCACGCACGTATGCTGCGAAAGGTGATGTTTATTGATGAGATGCTTTGGGTATTTTGAGCAAGATGGCTTTATGGTCCGTAAAGTGAAGGGTGAGTGGGTCTAGTTGCAGCGGTCAAAGGTCGAAATTTGTGAAGACGTGGGCTATGCACGTCCCGCGAACCGTGGTCGGATGATGTTTGCCGTCGTGTGTTGCTCGTTTCAGTGAGCGCCGCGACTCCATGTAGTCGACCACCCAATCGTTCTTCATGACGGCGACGTTGAAGTCGCGAACTATCACGAAGGGTCGTTGTTGCGGTCGTTATTTCAGGTATTCTTCAACGGCTTCATCGACGTACTTCTTCATGACGGCACGCGATAGGTTGGGCGTGAGGTACATCGTCATGACATCGACTCCGCAGACGCTAGCGACGAAGGGCGGCGCGCCCCGACACTCGATTATTTATAGCGAGCGCCGGCCCTGGCCTGCGCACGTTAGCATACAACTGGCGCACGTAAAACTAAAGGTTGCGCAACGCGCGAAGAGAAGAAGCAAGCGCAGCGCGCGCTGTGTTGAGAGGAGGAAGGGATGCACAGATAGCTGGCGGAGGAGGAGGGGAGGCTGCGGACAGCGACGGCACATGACTAGCCCCTAGTATAACATGCTCCGCACGCAAAAACAAGTTTTCTGGCACAGCATTAAACAGGTTCCTGTTAGATGGCAGTGAGGTAGCTGCACAAAAGCACCAGACACCAAAAAAGTTGACGCCTTCAAAGGCACGCAGTAATTTTTTAGTTTACCGTACTTTTGTTTTTGCATGTTCCAGTTTGCTTCTCGAACTGTCGGGTAAACTTGTATAAAAAACCAAACAACAGATATGTGCGTTTGTTATAGGAACATGTCAGCTCAGACATTCGAAGACATAGATGTATGTTTCTGCATGAATGTTTGAAACGAGCGCATTATTCTATCATTACTCTTGTCTGGCATAGGCTGCCACACTTCCACACAACATGAATGTTTTTTACATTATTTTTTTTTCCACAACGGAGCGCCAGGTTTCACTTTTTTATTTCGGACATTTACTGCTTCAAAACTCACAAAGCTGGTGTTTATTTGTTTTCTAATATCTCAGAAAGTGACAGCTTGTTACTATCATGAAATTCTTCAATGCTTTTTCTTGCAATTACCATAGAAAAAACACACGGATGTAACACAAATAATTTGTTTTCCAATATCTCAAAAGGTGACAGCTTCTTAATATCATGAAATTCTTCAATAATATTTCTTGCAATTACCACAGAAAAAACACACTGATGTAACACAAATGATTTGTTTGTCACCTTTATCACGCAAAAATATTTTTACAATTTTTTTCTTAAGTAGATTCAATATTTCAGCAATCAAAAAACACATTTCTGGGACGCATTTCGTGAAAAAAATCCACAGTGGCACGTTTACTTTTTATGATGACTATATGCAGCCACAAGAGGGTTTTTGATTTTCACACCCATATATATACTGGGCACTTCTCTTTGGTGACCTTTCTACTACGTATGTTTGCAAACACTTAAAGGCGCAACGGTTCTTTTGCACAATGTTACTAGCTTTTAGCCATGCACCTGTTTAACGAGGCACAATTACACCACTGATATTAGTTGTATTATTATTATTTGATTAACAGCTTCTCTATGTTACCTCTGGCATTTAATATAATTGTACACTGCCTAAACAAGCAGGCAAATTTAAAATACCTATCTTGGAGCATTGGCGCCAACTAGCACCAGTTACATTCCCAAACGCAAGATAGTACCTAGAAGCACTTGCGAGCTGAACATGTCGTGTGGACTTGTGTGTGAGAGTGGGTGCCGCGAGACGTCAGAGCCGAGCAATTCAAGCCGACGCTTTGTGGCGAGTGATACGAACACGACATTGGTTTTGTGCGAAGTTCTTTGCCTTTCGCCTGCTGCAGCTATGCTAAAGGTGCAATTTTTCAGCTTAGACATATGACTAACGTCGATGGATTCACAGCCTTTTTCAGGCACTATGCCCGAGGCTCGGGGGCTTTCTGTGAAGGATACTAATAAGAGTGCCAAAAACATTGGCATGTGGCTTTCACAAAAGACATGAGAGTTGCAACGCAGATGACCAATTGCCACGTAAACCACAAATTACTTAAATGAAGTGAAGACTTTTTTGTTCCTATTATGTTACGCATTACTGGGGCATTTCACACAGCTCTTATCGAGCAGCTTGCGCAATAGCTGAAACGGGCTACAGAAACTGCAGACTATGAGCATGTTGCTAATTAAGAAAAGCCCCACACTGGACACACTAAAAATACCACATCGAGCACGCTAAAAATATGCTGGACCAGGCACATTAAAATTCACCGGTCCGGACACACGAAAAACAATAGACATGAACTGGTGTTTTTCATTTTAATACTTATGGGCTGGAAAACGGTGTTCCTTTTTATAGAAATTGACACTGTATATCTCAACACATTCATCTAGCTGACTCACGCCTAATGGCATACGAGGAAACGATGGACGCAGACATCGTAGAGAGCATTCAGGAGGACGGGGGTTTGCTGGCCTAAGATGACACAACCGTGTAAAGTGACCCCTAGCGCTACTAGCGACCTTACAAGTTGTGGACGTGTTTGACATAATCGGGCGTTGCGTCTGGTAATAGGACGATGATGAAGCGATGGCTATGCTGGTGGTGTGAAAATATAGCCTTGCAGCCTTGCCTAGCAAGAAGCAGACATGGGCGAAGTTGAGCGATTTTCGGCATTAAAGCTCGTCTTTTTTTCCTCACGTCAGCGAATCACTGGTCATGCATGTATTTCATCAAACCACAGAACGAATTTCCATCAAAAAATTTGTCTGCCCCATCAACATCGTTGTTGCGAGATCCAACCGTAGGTTTTCACGCTGAGCATTATGGCAGCAAGCACCTACTTGTAGCCGATGTCGGCAATTGACGTCATCGGTAAGCTTTACAGTGGCAATGCACTTCCGCTTGCTGCGACGCCTGCTTGTGTACAGTTTGCATTGTTGCACGTGTTCCCGTTATAGATACCGCTCTGAGCAGGTGCTTCGAAAAGTTCATGGTGAAACAACTGAGACTAAATTGGGAGCACTTTTTGAAGCAGCGAAATTTCAATTTTGGACCCAATCAAATGCCTCACAAACGCATTGCTTAAGACTGGCTTCCCAAAAGCAAATGGACATGCAACTCAAATGTTTTGGGCTGTTGAAATTAAAACCATGCTGCACATAACTTGAACATTCCTCTTTTTTTCACAATATAGATGTGAAACTTTTCACAATATAGATGTTTCACGGATGGGGTGCAGTAAGCCCAATACCCCCAGTTGGCGCCCTATGTGGTTTTCGCACCCGCCCATGGGAATGGCACGGCGGACATAGGTCTGGACTACGGTTTTGGTTGCAAAGTTTTCAGGTCTACTCGATTCACCCTAGGTTCTCTGCATCTTCTGCACCTTTTCACGGTGCGGTGCACCTCGCTCTCCGATTCTCAAAGGTACAGCGGCGCCCCTGCACCACCGTCCTTGATTGTACAGGGTGTTGGTTAGGTGTCGCCGTGATGCTAAGAACCCTTGCACCTTCTACTGCGAGAGTGCGAAATTTCGGTGCAGCCTCGCACATTCCTGTCACGCGCTAGCAGACAACACCTTGAGATATGCCTGTGGTCGCAGACATCGACGGTGTACCGGCGGAAAGTTTTCCAATTCTGAACGATCTTGACACAATACTCCTAGTCAGCAACGCCGAACTCTACGCTAGCGCAGGTAGTTGTGCAGACGTGATAGCATTCTTGACAAGTCCACTCAGATGCAGGATGGCGACATTTCTTCGTTATCTGTTGCTTTTCTTTCTTTTTTCAGATGGAAGACCATTGCGGGTTGTATGCGCGTCGAGCCAACTTGCCATCACTGACTCGACAAACTGGCGTGCTACGCCTACAATGCTGCAAGACCATGCAATGTCGACGACGCAAGCAGCTACTGCAGCAGCTGCCGTGCTTCGTCAGAGCGCTGATCAGAGTCCTGCATGTCGCGGCGACCCTGATAAAGTGCTGTGGTGCGGACGAAAGACAGTGTTCCTTATTGATAAATATAAAGAGAATTTCAGCAACATTGGCAAACAGGCACTTGAACTCGTAGCCAAAATAGCGGACCACAACTTCCTCGTAGAACCTAAGTGTGCGGTTGCGATCTCTGCGCACCAGTTGAGCACCATTTTGACATAACAATGCGTCCAGTTCTTCATCTTCCCAGTTGGATTAAGCTATTTCCATAGCAATGTGGAATTCCTCCATGCTGACAAATCAGGAGCTGCAAATCTGAACGCACAAAACACATGACGACTTACGTAGCCGAGCAGCAGACAACAGCTGTTCTTTGCTTGCACCTCAACATTAGATTGACACTAAACAGTGGCGCTGCTGATGCGTTGCATTTGCACCCCGAAGTAGGTGCCCGAGACACCTAGCTGCACCTGCTGCACAATGTGTCGGCACTGGCTGCACCACCTTGTATGTGGTGCTGTGCACTTTTTTTTAATCGAATAGACCTTTCGTTTGTTGGAATTTTTTTCGTGAGTGTGTTTTTTGTTGTGCAGTAGTTTTTTCTCTCCATGGCGCAGGCAGACGGAAATCATCTCCGTTCCGGGACGATCTTGCCCATCGAGGACAAGGAGAATTTATTTCTTTAGCCGGCGAAACAGCTGGTCGCACAGCAGTTGAACACATTTTAGCGTGTCGCTGAGTAATGCAACACAATCATACACTGCGAAAGCAGTCTGGCCGTGGAACCACAGGGGGTGAGAATGAGCCACAGCTCCGACCGCAGGTAGAGGTTTCCTAAGTATACCGGCTACGACGAACCAAAATCAGTGGGTGACATTTAGACGAAGTAGAAGGCTATGTTAGAGTTACTGGCACCTCGTAAGCGTATGTGGAAGCTCGAATCCTGCCGTTGGCTTTACGAGATCCCGCAGGATGATGGTGGAGGCTACAATCGCCTTTCACCACAAGGGCAGATTTTGAAAAGCGCTTACCAGAGGAATTTCTGCCCCCTGGGTACGAGCAGCAAGTCCAGCGCGAGCTTGAATTGAGAACCCAGCATCCAGACAAAAGTTAGCTCGAGTACGTTCGGACGATGCAGGAATTGCATCGCCGAGCAGCACCGACTGCCTTGGAAAGGGACAAAGTCGCTCGTGTAATTCGACAGAGTCATCCCAGATTCAGGCCATTTTTTTTTACGGGCACACATTCGAAACCCTTGAGCATCTCGACCGGGAAACCCGCAGAATACAAGACGCCCTGTTCGCCGAGAGCCCTCACTTGCCACCACCATCACCTTTATTTGTTTTTGAGTCGTCCCAGGCTTGGCGAGCCCCCATTGCCAGTCTCTCATGCGACCTGACGAGCCCAGGTGAAATCACGGCTGTCTCCTCCCGTGCGCACCCTGGATCCCTTCGCGTATGAGCAAGGGCAACACGGGGCCCCATTCAGTACCCTATGTCTTGGGTCAGATATTCCTGGGAGCAAGTGTCCGCGGAGCAGCATCAAAATGCAGAGCACTCGATCCTTACTCAAACTAAAGACAATTGTAAATTGTCTTGAATAAACTCCTAAGGAATAAATTCTGAATGAAAAATAGCATAGTCGGCCAGACCCCGCAGTCCCGATATGCCAGGTTCACCAGTCCTGCGCGAGTTGACTGCGACAGGCGCTCCTGTAATGGGTACTCCGAGGGCCAATCAACAGAAAGGCGTGATTTCAGTGATAGTCTTAAGTGGCCAACGCAGACATGTGCAAGTGATCTGCTACCAGTGTGGTCAAACTGGTCATGTTAGGAGGCAATGTTTTGCGTGTCGTAGTGCGAATATAGGTCATTCGGGAAACTGCTCTAGAAGTAGCTCCCGAGGAAGTAATGGACATGCTTCCCTATTAGGTGAAATGGGTCAAATTTATGGGGTTCTTCAGTTGGGTCTTTAGCATGAGCTCCGGGGCCCCTGTTTGACCGGTTGTGGTGCAGTGGCGTGCACAACGTGAAACACTTCTGCCATTAAAAATGAAGACTTCTGCCATTAAAAATGAAGATGTCAGGAAACATAGTTCAGATAGAATAAAACCAAATACTCTCCTACAGCTTGCTCAAACTTACTGGGATCAGTGTTCACTGTATGTCATGGACATCACGTGTGGGCCCCCAACTAAAGAATTGCCTCCCATGGTGCACCAGTGAATTGCCAAGTTCCCGAGTGACACAACCCCATGGAGCTGGCCTGAAACCTTCAGTTTGGTGAAACTGGGGTTAAACATGCGAGTTGCTGACATTAACGTTTCTGTTGAACTAGCGAAACACAAGGTCCGCTTCCGCATGGTCAGGGTTAACCCACATCTTAGGACAGGCGACCAGGGGATAAGGACGACTGAAATCTATCGCGCCGCTGAGGAGTTGATCGACAGGCTGCTTCGTGAATTCCCAGCAAGCTGGTTTTTCTCCTTTCTGGCTAAGATAGATACTAAGGCGCTCGCGGTTCTGGCACAAGTGCTGCGCACCCACGCACCAGTAGTCCTACACATGTGATCAATGTGTGCACAGCTTAAATGCCGAAGAAAAACCTACGAAGTATGACAGAAAATGTACGAGATTTTTTATTTGAATATAATTATTTTCAATGTAGCCCTTTTAACTACTAATTAACATGAATCATTTTGTTCATATTATATGAAGGGCAAAACGTTTTCACTTTCCTTGGAAAGCTTTTTATAACTGTGCGCCAACCATTTCCGGCTGAGGAGTGGGCACAGACATGGCAAAGGCCAAAGCAGACAAGGTGCACTTTGGCCTTTCTCAATAAAGAAGCAGGAGGGGAGGTGTTTATTAGAAGGTACTGTTGATTGCATTTTTCACGCTAGAAAGCATATGAAGAATGTTGCCCAGAGACACACTTATAACCCTTTGAATTGTTTTACCAGTTTCCAGAAACAAAAATTAAGTTCTCACTTCCTCGAGCTCCTTTCAGTGTCTACATTAAGCAGTTGTCATCTCTTATGGTAGTCTCAGGTAAGATAGCCATAGTCTCAAGAGTGGTTAAGGAGCAGCAACATTTTTCTCAGCACCACTGCTGGGCATTGTACCCGAGCACAAATGGCAAAGCTGGCATCAAGTGTCTTTGCTGTTAAAGCAGCAACCAGTGGTAGGCAACACAAGACACCTGCAGTCAACTTCGCGGAGGTTCGAGCGTAAGGGAGCTCAAATGGCCTGCAATGTAACCTTTACATGTGCACAGTAATGTGAAATATTGAGGGCTACCCTGGTGATATGTTAAAGGGCCAATCACCAGTTTTGACGATTTCGAGCTGACAAGCGCAATGCGTAGACGAGGCGTTCATGATCACGTCTGCCAAAATTTGGAACGTTATCCGCCGCGGAAATGGGTCAAATTTCAAGATGAACGCTGCTTTCCCTCCCCCTCTGCCCGCGCACGCCTAGAGAATGAGGGCATGACGTGGGCATATGAATGGCCCTACATATACGGCAATGTATTGACATTGGTTCTTTATGCAGACGACTCTGCTCTGACGTTGTCAACAGTATACCACGTGACTATGAAAGGGTTTCCATGAACGACGACATTGCTCTTGTCCGTTGGCAAGACAATGGCGTGGTCAACATGGCCTCTACTCACCTAGGAGTCAGAAACGCTGGCGTGGTAAGAAGATAGAGCGAAGCTTCAAAGGCCCACGTCGACATCGAATGTCCTGAGGTAATTCTAGACTACAACAAATACATGGGTGGAGTGGACAAACTACACTTCACCATGTCCCTCTACCTAATGAGGACACGAACCAGAAAGTGGCCTGTGAGAGTGATATCCCATTTCGCTTCTTTTGCCCTCTGTAACAGTTGGCTAGAGTACATCAGAGATGCCAATGCAGAAGGGTTGCTAAAAAAAAGGACACAATGGATATGATGGCATTTCAAAGAGATGTCGCAAGTTGCCTGCTGAGCGTCAACAATCCCCAGAAAAAGCGTGGGCGACCAAGCAGTGAGAACCCTCAGGTGATGAAAAGGAAGGCACCTAATGAGTCACCCCTGCCAGTGAGCACTCTTCGCTACGACGGCATCCACCACTGGCCACAGCAAATGAACATACCCAACGCACAACGCTGCAGGGAAAGGGATGCTCATCCAAGAGCCGCGTCCGCTGCAGGAAGTGTGATATTTTTCTTGGCCTGACATCGCGGAATGACTGCTTCTACCTCTTTCACACTAAATAGACTTTTTCTCGTAACTTCTTCCAACTTTACTTTGAAAGAAGTTAGAACAACTTCTTTGTAAAGCGTGTTTTTTTCTTTGTTGCCTTTCACTAATAGTACTGCTTTGAGGCGCAATGTCCACAAATGTGGACGCTGACCAAAAATTGAACCAATAAACATATTTTGCATTTGTTTTGAGTTTCTTACTTTAAAAGGCTTAAATATTGAAATTATGAACAAAAAGAATTTTCACGTGGCCAGATTTAATTTGCGCCTGAAGGGGATAATTTGTCACTGGCAATTTCTACTACGGTTATTGTGAAGTCAGACAGTTACTGCTAGTCGTAGTAGCAATGATTTAATCTTTATTGTTTGCTTGTGCAGCTAGAAGAATCACAGAATATGTTGGATGCCGCTGTGCAGACGCCGTGCAGTCAAAAGCGAGGTTTCCTGCTTTGCACGAGTACCGCCGCTTGGTCTTCCCCGGCCGTGGCACGAGCAGCGTTCACAAAGCTGTACACCACAGCAGACAATGTGCCCGGCGTTCGAAAATTCTTTTCCTTCAATGTATACGCGGCACACGCAGTGTGGGATAAAATACATGCTAGAGTCAATGACCTTCTCAGCCAATCCTTGACAACACGGTGGCTGCAGCCGAAAATACTACACAGGTCGAAGTGACGGGCACACCGGTGGCGGCTGCCGGCTGCACGATCCCCAAACGACAGCCGTGTTGAGCTTGCACCAGTGCCCTCTCTAGGCAATGAAAGTTGCGGATAGTGTACTAGAATATATTCTAGTACACTATAGTTTCGCACACCTCTCCATCTAGCCATAACCAGAAAGAGTGAGGAAGGCGGCGCGGCGGCTGCTCCGAGTATTTCACTCACCCAGGAGCAAGCCCCCTCCCTATCCAGGACGAGTTTCCCGCCGCTCTCCCCTTGGCCTGTGCACCCGACATGCAACAGCTGCGCGCTTGGGCTGGCGAATGAGTAATTCCCAGCATTACCACCCACAGGAACAAGGCCTGACACAAAACTCTGCGAGCCCCAAGTTCCTGTCAACAAGAAACAGGCAACAACGGCCCCAGGTTGCATGCCAACCTCGCTCCATGGCACCTCATCCACACAGGCCCCGCGAATGCCCAAACGCCTCTGCACAGCTAGAAACTGTCCTTTACAGGCCGGCCTCAAAAAAGAAGTTTTTGTGAGCTTATGGAGGAGGCTATTACAGCCCACCTCTTGGGGGAACGTGGAGTGGCACAAGTGTGCATAAACTTTCGCCGCAATGTTGCCGAAGTTGGAGCCAGCCTCGAGCATCTCATAGGAATCTCCAACATCTGTGTGATCCCTGTCCGCTCCAAACAAGCGGCCAACAACACTGCGCAGTCGCAGAGCCAAGCAAAAACAAGCGAAAGCTACGCCACCACGGTTAGTCTTCCAGCCACGCTCTCGAGCCCCCAGGCAAGCGACGAGGTCAGGACCATCATCTTCCGACTTGTTGGAAGATCGGCCCACTTTTTGGAAGCCTCGAGAGACTCGATTGCCACGTTCCTCTACGGCTTCGCGGCGACGACCCGTGTTCGCGTCAAATACCAGCGCAACCTCGTCGCGGTCGACACTGCTGCGAGTGGTGATATCTCCCCCTTCCTCCAAATCACCAAGATCGTCGACACACCAGTGAAGGCCAAGCTTCTCACCCCTAACACCTGTGTGGGTACGGTCTTCGGTGCGGATGAGGACATTGAACTCGGGGAGATCAGTGCAAACATCACCTCAGCAATGCGTGTGATTACGTGCTTCCGTAGCGGCAACGCCATTGACTCTACGTTTGAGGGCACCGCTGTTCCGATTGAACTCTTCCTGTTCAAACAGCATAGGCCGGTTCGAGCTAGAGTCACTGGAAAAATTTCCAAGTACCGCATCTGTTTTCCGCGCGCCGCCACTGCCCTAGAGCTACAATGATTGGGTTATTTGTGTCGCCTGACCTTCCCTCGCCATAACCCTTCCAAGCACGTTGGGTGCCCCCGCGCAGAGAAGTATGCGGAGCAGCTGTGCGAAATCAACGAACAGCACAGCCTCAAGCTTGCCCCACATTCAAAGCAGAAACATCTAAACCCAAGCCACTTTGACAAAATGAATGTTGGCACAGCTTGTGCCTTGTTCAACCCCAGTATCTCTGCTGCTCTGCGGCTTCTGGTTGAGCAGAAAAAAAAAATGATGAGAAAGCTAGAACAACGGTTTTGTTTTTAAATCAGGTGTTTAGGTGGTTTTCGCTAATGACGTCAAGCACACCGACCTTGGCTTTGAGTGGTTTGTGCCCACAAAAGGGCAAGGAGGTTGAAATATTTCTTCACAATTTTATAAGGCATTGTGGAAGTTAGTGCAGAATGGCATGATAATAACAACTACTACAGCATTAAATCTTCGCCAGTGGTATGTCAAGTCCAAAGGCTTGAAGTTCCTTCTCCTGAGTCGCTTCTCGCAAGACGCCCTAGAGAATCTTTTTATTTAGTGCCATTAGAGCCAAGTCGCCTGTCCCCAGAGCTAGGGAATTAGAGTACACGCCGAGACTCATAGCGCTTGCGCAGTTTTTTAAGCCAAGCAAGCACGGCAGCTACGACACAGACGACTCTGTTCATTTAACAGATTTTTTTGCAAGACCAGACTTGAGGGCTGAGCTAGATGTGAAAATGCCTGCCATGCTTGAAAATCTTGAGCCAGAAGAGCAGGAATTGCTAGAGTGTGGGAATGCGTGTAGCTGTTAGTAAGTTTAAGTAAGATAATTTTTTCTAGTGTTCTGCAAGGTTTCTATCTGTTTTTTTTTTATCTGTGTGACTACAGGTTTTCCCGCTCAATTTAATCCAAGCGCCAGCCAAATTAATCTAGGCGCCAGTCAATTTAATCCAGCGGCCACTGAAATTAATCCAGGTGCCATTCATTTTAATCCAAGTGCCAATGAAATTAATCCAACCGCCAGCCGATTTAATCCGGATGCCAGTGAATTTAATCCTGATGACATCGTGACTTCAAAACGACCCAGAATTTTCGGGAATGCGTGGAGTGAATAGCTTTGGAGTGAATTTAATAGGGAAAAGCCATGAATGAGTCACTAGTGACACAATGTGACTCGCGCGAATTTATCACGCCTATCACCCGCGTAAGCACTATTCACACCTTCAACATGCATATCAAAGGCAACGCCGTCCACACAGTAATAACTTGATACTTATTAACCAGGCCAATGATCTCATCACGAGTGACTTAGGTGACGTCCTCACGCATATCACCCACGCACACACTGTCTTAAACTTCCGTCATGCATATCAAATGAAACGTCTTTGAAAGGGCGGGATCTTGATACCTAAAACTCGGGCAAGTCACCGGATCACCAGTGACTCAGGGGACGTCATCACAAATATCACCCGTGCACGTTATTTACTCGCCTGCCGGCATGCACGCCAAACGAAACGTCTTTGAGAGAGCAATAACGTGGTACCTATGAGTCGGCCAACTGACTTGATCACTTGTGATTTAGGTGACGTCATCAAGCATATCACCCACGCATGCAATGTCTAACCTGCCATCATGTATACCAAACAAAACATCTTTGAGAGGCTAATAAATTGAACGCTGTGAACCGGCCTAGTGACATGATCACTAGTGACTCGTGTGACGTCATCGCGTCTGACACCCACGCACACAGTGTCAAACCTGAGTTCATATATATCAAATGAAACGTCTTTGAGAGAGTAATAACTTGAATGCTGTCACAAGGCCCAGTGACGTCATCACTAGTGACTGGCGTGACGTCATCTCGCCTAAGACTTACGCAAGCACTTTCTAATGTGCCTTCATGCATATCAAACAAAACGTCTTTGAAAGAATAATAACTTGAACGATGTTACTAGGCCTAGTGACGTCATCACTAGTGACTCACGTGACGTCATTACGCCTATCACACACGCACGTGGTGTTCTAACCTGTCTTCATGCATGTCAAACGAAACGTCTTTGAGAAAGTAATAACTTGAACGCTGTCATTAAGCCTAGTGACGTCATCACTAGTGGCTCACGTGACGTCATCCCACCTAAATATCATGCAAGCACTCTCTAATGTGCCTTCATGCATATCAAACAAAATGTCATTGAAAGAGGAATAACTTGAACGATGTTACTAGGCCTAGTGACGTCATCACTAGTGACTCACGTGACGTTATTACGCCTATCACGCACGCACGTGGTGTCCTAACCTGTCTTCATGCATGTCAAACAAAACGTCTTTGAGAGAGTAATAACTTGAACGCTGTCATTAGGCCTAGTGATGTCATCACTAGTGACTAACGTGACGTCATCACGCCTATCACACACGCACGTGGTGTCCTAACCTGTCTTCATGCACATAAAACGAGATGTCTTTGAGAGAGTAATAACTTGAACGCTGTCACTAGGCCTAGTGACGTCATCACTAGTGATACAAGTGACGTACTCACGCCTATCACACACGCACGTGGTGTCCTAACTTGTCTTCATGCATATCAACGAAACGTCTTTGAGAGAGTAATAACTTGAACGTTGTCACAAGGTCCAATGACGTCATCACTAGTGACTAGCGTGACGTCATTTCACCTAAGACTCACGCAAGCACTCTCTAATGTGCCTTCATGCACGTCAAACAAAACGTCTTTGAGAGGGTAATAACTTGAACGCTGTCACTAGGCCCAGTGACGTCATCACTAGTGACTGGCGTGGCGTCATCTCACCTAAAAATCATGCAAGCACTCTTTATTGTGCATAGTACTGGTATGCCACGCATTGTAGAACGTCTGCCCGTCGTCTGCATGACGACGAGCAGTCATGCAGACGACGGTGCAGACGACAATCCCACAAAATAATGAATCGAAGAATTGAAAATACGTTTTAATTCGTGCTAGAATACCCTAATGCTGGTTATTTATGAACTGAAGCAATTGCTTGAAGTAAAACTGAAGCATACGACAGTGTGTCGTAGCTGTTTTCAGCGAGTCTGTTTCGCGCAGACGACGGGACGACGTGGTGCGACGCAAGCGACAAGCCGGTGTAGTTTCAAGTTTCCGCCCAAGTCATCGTTAGGTGAGCCCTTTTGTAGTCCTGAGAATAAGTGAAAGTTTGCGCTTCGACCACTGGTTCTACGGAAGACCGAGACTCTCGGCGGTCCGGAAGGCCACGGAAGGCGCCTGATGAACCGAAGAAAAAGTACCCTCGCGTTTCTCCTGTAGATCGTTGCCGTATAATAGATGTTCACAGGCGCGGAGGTGATTTAAAAGTGCTCTCCGAAACACTGAAAATCAATATAGAGACCGTGCGTTCTATTGCCGCTAGTGATCGTGACACAGCTAAAACACGTGGTGGTTCGTCGAGGAAATTTGGACCGGACGTGGTGGACGCCCTGCAATGAATCGTACAGGAAAACCCATCCTTCACACTGGAACAAATAAAGAGAGCTCTCAAAGATGAGATGTCTAACATTGAAGTGAGCACGTCGACGATTGATCGGCTTCTCGATGGTCATGGTTATTCGGTGAAGCTGCTGACCCCGAGCCCAGTAGATAGAAATCGCGCCGACGTGAAACAGCTGCGGTGCCGATATGCCCTGTGGCTTCAGAGCGAGGAAACTACGCTAACACGATACTACATCGACGAGACCAGCTTCAACGTATGGTGCTCGCGCAGTTTCGGTAGGGCGAAACGAGGTGCTCCAGCATGCCGTTTGTCACTAGTGCGAAGGGGGCGAATGTAAATGTTATAGCCTGCATGTCATCGAATGGCCTTCTCCATTGGACAATTGCCGACAAGGTCCACTGGGCTGTCTTCCAACGACTTTCTCGCAGAAGTGTCGAGTAAAGTTTCACAGCAGGAACCAGGAATACAGGCAGTGTTCCTGTTTGACAACGCACCAGCGCACCACCGCGCCGAACGGGGTGTCCCCGCGGCAAGCGACCACACAGTCAAGAGGCTACCGCCATACATCCCTTTCTTCAATCCGATTGAGGAGCTCTTCTCAAAGATCAAGGCAGGTGTAAAGGGATTCCTAAGCGAGCGGAGGGATGACCTCCTCACGACACCGGGAGGGATCTCCAAGAAAGAACATCGCCGTGCTCTGCTGGTTGAGCCCACGGGGCGCTCTATGCAGCACATCCAGCGTGTGGACTGTGCCGCTTACGATAGGCACAATTACACTTTTGTACAAGCTGCCCTCCACTGCCTTGATATGTAGAACACTGCTCAGCAGCACAACTACGGGTGCGTGTTCATGAAAACTGCTTTGCCTGTATAATAATAAATTTTGTTTCTCACGGACTTGCCCCAGTTCTCTTTCATCACCCATTTCATCACCCATTTCATAACCAACTTAACGAGCTCGACGTTATTAGAACTACAATTTTTTTCTTGAGGTACGGTGGATGTTTTAAACGGGCATCATCTTTGCTTCGGCGTTGCAAAAACATGTCAGGTAGGTCGTAACTATAGAGGCCAGCTCTAAAGGCACTAAAAAACCGGGATTTAGGCACCAAAATAGGTGGCCAAAACACTGTTTCAGACTACCAATATTGTGAATATAGGCAGAATAACCTTAAACAAAACTCAAATTTTCCAATAAACAGGTGTGGGATCTGTCTCTACGACATGAAAGCAAGCAAAAATGTTCTAGTTTATAATGGTACAAACGCGTAATGGTTTAGCATGTACATGCGTTTTTCCGCGGGATTCACAGAATACGGTCTCTCCATTTCTAGTTCAGCATGGTCAGTTAAGTGTGCACCATCGAAGAAACATGCTTCTGGGTCTCTTTCTGTGTGCCATAGCTAAGAAGGGCTATACATGCGCAAATAGTCAGAGTGCCAGGCGCCAGAAGGATTTTTTTTGCGGCGTATTAACGTGGCCTAACCACACAGGCTCGATTTTTCTTTTGTCTGTGACCACCTTAAGGGTCGTTACACAAATTTAGGAGTTTTGAGAAGCCAAAAGGAATGAATGCACTGGGCGCTCAAGATCTCATTTACCAAGATTTCCAGTACTACGCGTGGCATAAAGAGGTGATAGGCCAAACTGAACACGGCTTGACCTTCATCTCATGGGCGTGCACCCCAACATGGTGAAGGTGATAGAATGGTCCTGCATATGTCAAAGTAGTACGTGACACTGCGAGAACTATTTGAGACAACGTGTGTAATTTGTACAAACGGTTGCCTAAATAGAAGCACGAAAGTTGACAAAAATGTTAGAACACACTGGCGAAATCTATTCGCCTTATTTATTTAATTTCATATCGAGAGAGATGCGAGACTAAGGTGCCTCCATTTTGTTTGCGTTGGTGTTCTCGCAGTTGGCGCATTGTGTCGGGTCCAGCATTCACCACGCTGGGCTTGGTTTTGGTGTATCGTCCCTAACAGAAGTTGCAGCGGTGTGACGCTGTGTATCGGGGTAAGGATACGTTATCCAAGCCAGCCTCTCCAAGCGTGCGCGCAGATAGGGATCCATCCCACAAAAACTCGCAGTACAATACAAAAGAACATTGAAACGGCAGAACACCGCTTGCAGGCACGGGCTGACATGGGCATCTCATGCAAGTGTAGTTTACGCGCACATGACGTGCTCATGCACGCCGTGTGATGCTCCAGCTCCGAGTGAATTTGATACCAATAGCGGGGAAGGAATTGGACTTACGAAGTCTACTTAGAGCCACTGCCTAAATAGATATTTTCAGGTGACCCAGTGAAGCACCACATGTCAATGACAAACAAAAACAAAAACTACATAGATATTGCTTTTTTTATCTGCACTTTACTTCCTTACTTCCCCTGAAGACTCTCCACAGTTTCGCATTCATTCTTCATCTTCCTGCCGCTGCACAGAGGCACCTCCTGCTCCCTACGCATCTGAGCGGACACTGGAAAGAGGCTGATCAGACGACGCGACATGGATGGTATACATGTGTAGAGGCTAATCTACCTTCCTCTTGGCTAAAATGCCTTCTGGGTTTGACAGTTCTAAACGTAACTCGTGAAATAAAGAGTAGTAGTTTGCACCCCACAGTGTCCCGAAATCTATATTTTGTCGGGTAACATGAATACCGGGCTCCAGTGGTACTTGAAAGCAAAATTTCAGGTTAAATAGCGTTTATATGGGCATCGATTTTGAAAACAGACATTTACAGGCACCTATACGAATTGAGGCTACAACGTCAGAAATAGGCATATATAGACACTATAAAAGCTTTCCTTGCCCTCTAATTTTTGCTCATGTGTCAAAATGACACGATAGGGGCACAAGAAACGGAACAGGCATTTGCATATAATCCGGCTATAGTTATAACACTGTATATCCTTATTCAAGCATAAGACGCACGGTCTGCCTGCTCCAAAGCTTGCTACAAAAAGATTTGTCTTCCACTCCTTCGGCTCAACTATTATTTCATCTGGTTATCCTGTGAAACAAATCTGTTGTAATAGAGGGCAGTCCCCCTACTTGAGATACATGCTATTGCTATTTGCAAATGAGCATTTGCTGATGCGCCATTCAATGCTGTGCCTGACTCGTTCCTTTCCACATTTTACGCCACGCCGTTTCTTATAGGTTAGTGTGCTTGGAATAAGCGTGCCTGTTTAGTGTAGAACGCCTGTTCGTTCACAGTATTGCTGCATGGCTGCCCGCATTTTCAAGGCATTCTTCGAAACACGAGAAGCAACAAAAAAGACGCCTACATCTACCCACACGACGAGCTGGAGTAAATGCGTCACAGAGAGGTCAGGGTAATGGTTGAATGTTGCGTAATTGAGTATGGTTTGGAAAATGCTTAATTGTCATTTCGCCTTTATTATTCATATTTATTGAATGAAGGAGAAGCGTTGCCCTCAACGAGTGGTGGGACGCTGATGTTCGGTTGTACCCCACTGCTGCTTGAAGGTACTGTTGCTTACGTCGCATCTACTAGAGTCAAGAAAAGCGTCAAGTCAAACAAAAGCCATGTAAAGACGCCTTTGACTGAATTCGAAACGCGCGATCTGGTGCCTACATATACCGGTTAGCTGGTGAACGGCTGTGCAGCGCGAGAAGTCAGTTTTTTACTAGCAGACGCTGCCTGCAACGGCCTTCGAGTTAATGTTCTCTCAATGACGTTTCGTTTGATATTCATGAAAGCACGTTAGAGATTGCTTGCATGACTGTTAGTCGTGATGACGTCACGTAAGTCACTAGTGATCAAGTCGGTTGGCCGAGTCATACGTATGACACTATTGCTCTCTCACAGACGTTTCGTTCGATATGCATGAAGACAGGTCAGGACAGCGCGTGCGTGTGTGATAGACGTGATGACGTCACATGAGTCACTAGTAATCACGTCGCTAGGCCTAGTGAGAGCATTCAAGTTATTACTCTCTCAAAGACAATTCGTTTGATATACATGAAGGCAGGTTACAGAGTGCTTGCGTGGGTGTCAGGCGTGATGGCGTCACGCGAGTCACTAGTGATCACGTCACTAGGCCAAATGACAGCGTTCGAGTTATTACACTCTCAAAGACGTTTCGTTTGATATTTATGAAGACAGGTTAGGACACCGCGTGCGTGTGTGATACGCATGATGACGTCACTTGAGTCACTAGTGATCACGTCACTAGGCCAAGTGACAGTGTTCGAGTTATTACACTCTCACAGACGTTTCGTTTGATATTTATGAAGACAGGTTAGGGCACCGCGTGCGTGTGTGATAGGCGTGATGACGTCACGTGAGTCACTAGTGATGGCGTCACTAGGCCTAATGACAGCGTTCAAGTTATTACTCTCTCAAAGACGTTTCGTTTGATATGCATGAAGACAGGTTAGGACACCACGTGCGTGTGTGATAGGCGTGATGACGTCACGTGAGTCACTAGTGATGGCGTCACTAGGCCTAATGACAGCGTTCAAGTTATTACTCTCTCAAAGACGTTTCGTTTGACATGCATGAAGACAAGTTAGGACACCACGTGCGTGTGTGATAGGCGTGACTACATCACTTGAGTCACTAGTGATGACGTCACTACGCCTAATGACAGCGTTCAAGTTACTACTCTCTCAAAGACATTTCGTTTGACATGCATGAAGACAGGTTAGGACACCGTGTGCGTGTGTGATAGGCGTAATGACGTCACGTGAGTAACTAGTGATGACGTCAGTGGGCCTAGTGACAGCGTTCAAGCTACTACCCTTTCAAAGACGTTTTGTTTGATATGCATGAAGGCACATTAGAAAGTGCTTGCGTGAGGCTTAGGCGAGACGACGTCACGCCAGTCACTAGAGATGACGTCACTGGGCCTTGTGACAGCGTTCAAGTTATTACTCTCTCAAAGACGTTTCGTTTGATATATATGAACTCAGGTTAGACACTGCGTGCGTGGGTGATAGGCGTGATGACGACACCTGAGTCACTAGTGATCGTCAGTTGGCCGAGTCATAGGTAACACGTTATTGCTCTCTCAAAGATGTTTCGTTTGGCATGCATGCCGGCAGGCGAGTAAATTACGTGCGCGGGTGATATGGGTGATGACGTCCCCTGAGTCACTGGTGATCCGGTGGCTTGGCCGAGTTTTAGGTATCAAGCTCTTGCCCTTTCAAGGACGTTTTATTTGACAAGCATGACGCACGGTTAAGACAGTGCGCGCGTGGGTAGTATGCGTGAGGACGTCACCTGAGTCACTCGTGATGAGATCATTGGCCTGGTTAATAGGTATCAAGTTATTACGGTGTGGACGGCGTTGCCTTTGATATGCATGCCGAAGGTGTGAATAGTGCTTACGCGGGTGATAGGCGTGATGAAGTCGCGCGAGTCACATTGTGTCACTCATTCATGGTTTTTTCTCTTAAATTCACTCCAAAGCTATTCACTCCACGCATTCCCGAAAATTCTGGGTCGTTTTGAAGTCACAATGTCATTAGGATTAAATTCGCTGGCGTCTGGATTAAATCCGCTGGCAGTTGGATTAATTTCAGTGACACTTGGATCAAAATGAATGGCAACTGGATTAATTCGAGTGGCGGCTGGATTAAATTGACTGGCGCCTGGATTAATTTGGCTGGCGCTTGGATTAAATTGAGCGGGAAAACCTGTAGTTCCGTTTACGCAGTGATCATACGAGAGCTATGAATGTTTGCTGCTGACAGCATTATTTAGAGTTGTGCGAATTGCTTGGTATACATTGTTCTATGCATTTTTGTGTGTATAAGCTGGCTTACTCCCAAACTAATGTAGCCACTTTAGTTTTTAGAAGAAAGATGAAGCTTCCACATTCATTGTCTGTTTATTTGATTCATTATAAATTGCTAAATAACTATTGAAGTTTTATTTTACTCTACATTATTTGTACGTCATACAAGACATTTTGATACTATTTACTTCTGCGTAACAGGATTATTTAGAGCTGTATCTTTTTCATATAGTATTAATGGCGTGAACTTACATCTTCATGTGCTATTTTAAAACCAGATTCATAACCTATTTTAAGGAGGCCATGGCACCAAATTCGCAAACTCCATTCATGCATTGCACGTTAAACAACACATCTGAGAGCAAGCAGAAAAACATTAGCATGATTTGCTGTGACAGCAACTTTCTATTTGATTTTTTTCAATTTAACCCTACAGTGACGTGGTACCACTGTGTGGTGAAGAAGCGAATGCTCTGGGAAATCATTGGAAGCAACTCAAATAACACAAGCCTTTCCTAAGGTCATGCTATTACATACTGTACAAAATGGAAGCCATCACAAGGGCTGTAAATAACTTGTCTATGATGCGTGATTGTTTTTTAACGTTTTTTCTTAGTAATTTGCCAAGCCTTCTACTATGCATTTGAGTGAATTGCCAACACAATTTAGGTGGGATGCTCTTGATGCTCCATGCCAAAATGGAAGTTGCTGCTTGTGAGAAAAGAGTTGCAGCAGCGTTTCGAAATTTCATAAAATGTAAGCTTGGAGTCCAGAATTGTTTGTGCATAATCAAACTGGGCTCTCTACTTTGTTACAATCTTAGACCGAGAATGGAAGGGCTACAGTAGCACGGCACCTTTAAAAGCATTTGCACAGCTTGTGGCAGATGTTCTGAATATTTATTTTTTGTCAGGCTTGATGATTGCAAACTCTTTCTTGAGCTAAGAAACAAGAGAGCACACAAGCCGGCAGTGCCTTACAAATCAATAATCAGTAACATGAGCAAATGGAAACTATTCAGTACTCGCAACTGCATAGTACTGGGCAAAATACACCTGCATAGTACTGGGCAAAATATACAAGGGTACTTATTTAATCTTAAGAGTTTGTTATCCATGTCCATGATCACTGAAGCATGAGAAGTTATTCATTGCACAGGTCTTAACAGTGAGCTCTGTAGGTAGGATATACGCGGCCATAGTGATGTTAGAACTTCGTACTGTGCCAGTGTTTTTTAACCATGATTCTGCACTTTAGGAAACACGAATTTCCATAGAAGGTTTACTTGGATAACATATGGGGAGTATGAGCAGCCAGAGCCTTGACTCTAAATTTCAACAAGGTGGTCCTCTTGTTGAGATGCTAACTCCAGGACAATGCTTTCTTTGTTTTGCCCAGAATTCTCCAGTAGTAATGTTATAGAGTTAAACGCTGCTGCAAGCACGTCTATAATGTTCGTGTCAGTTGCTTGCTACCATGTACAAACTTCGGCCATAATTTCTGCAGCTTCAATCCACTACAGCTGTAGCTGTCAACAAATGTCTCGACATTGTGCTAAAATGGTGTTGTTTGTGTCAATGTAGCTTCACTACGCTGTGCATGTGAATTGCCCAATCTTGCTTTCGCTTTTACACCCTTGTTGCCTGCAGATATGAGAGAAAGTCCAGATTGTATCTGCTTTTCTCAGGTGCTCTCGCAATCATGTGATTACTTGGTGTATCAATAAATAAATATTGACTGTTTACCTTTGCATATGTCGTTGTGACTGCATCCTTAATGAAAACTAACAGATAACGAAGCCAAGGCACACAGCTGCACATACAGTTTGTATATGCTTGCCATTCTGAAGGTGCTAATTTTAGCCACTACATAAAGCAATTGAGCAAAATAGTAAGGTGCCCTCCCAGCAAAAGAAAGCTGTAAAGAGTACGAGAAGCAAGCAGCTGTTCTTTCATGCCTGGTCCAGCAAGATATTGAAAGCCTGAAGATCCCAGTAGCCATTATGTCTTTAATTTTTCTCGTCTGTCATTTTCTACCAACGGTACAGTAAAAGGAGAGTGAACTCCAAAAAAACGTGCTCCTGATTTGCGTGTTCCTTTGGTTGCACTTTTAACACCTCTCATAACAACCACCTTACAGGCCATTATCTAAAATGCTGTATTGGTAATTATGTAATTCAGGTAACCTGCCTCCTCAGTGGAAGGGGTGTCATCTACAAAAATGCTACGCGACTTGAAAATAACTGCTCTCCTGTTCACGCACCAGGAATGCAGACAAAACACTAATTTGGAACAGATTTATATAGCTACAAATACACTGCAGCTTTTACAATATCAGCAGCATAAATTGGTCATAAAGGCACACAGCTGCACACACAGTTTACGCATGTCCGCACACAAGCATTAGAGATCTCTCGTGAATGAACTTTTCAAATAGCTTATTTCGTTGACAAAACCGAGAAAATGGCAATTGTGCGTTCGCAAAGAATACCAGCCTTGCACGGCGCCCCTTAGATCATTCCGATCGGAATCAGGTTTCTTGATCTGCACTGAGAGGCAGAGGGGAGCTGATCGCAGTAAATAAACTCGGCCTTGATCGAGACTGAATGTGGCCGTGCGGCACATTTTAACACTTTCAGAGCCACTCCACAAACCCATCGGTCGTATACGACCGATGGGTTTCAACACTCTTTCAAACTGAATTTTTTGCGCTCTCTGACATGTAGTGCCATCTTCGCGGTATTTCTAACACCACTCTTCAATTTTCTGAGTAGTTTGTTTCTTTTCCGGGAGGTGGCGGCGGACAATCCCATTTTCTCTAGTGTGGTTGCATCAGCTGATCGAGAGAATGGCGTCACGCTCGCGACGCGGCGCGCTTGGAAAACAGCCCAGATCTCGCGATTCCACTGTTTCAACAGCTGATTTCATTGATAAAATGAGCAGTGAAGAGTCGGAAGACAACTTCGGAAGTTCGGATTTCAGTTCGAACAGCAAGTCGGGGGACGGTCAGCCTGGAAGTTCTACAAGTGGACAAAGGTTAGTATCACTTTCCTTTCAGCTTGCTCTTGCGCAAGCTTGCACTGTCGTTAGATGTTCTTATTGTGTTATGTTGATTTGGCAGGGTTTCAACAACGTATGGCAATGACTTCCTGCTACCAGCGCAGCAGCGAATCGTCTTTGTGCCGCATCGAGCACCTGGTGTTTACATCACTGACTATGCAGGTGGGGCACACAGGAGCAGATGAAGAAAATTTCTGACGGCCCTTGACTCCTTTGCTCTTTTTTTTCAACACTCAAGTGATCGCTATGCTTTGTGAAAACTCAAACAAATACGGCTAGACAAAAATACTAGAAAAACCGCTGCACGCTCGTCCCGATGGTTTGTGGGAAGAGGTGACCCCGGATGAAATGATGAAATTCATTGGCCTCATAATTTACATGGGCATTGTCAAGGTTCCGCACCTGAAGCTCTATTTGAACGTAGGTGAGCTCTACAGTGGCTTGCTCCCACGACGAATAATGCCCAGACACCCCATTATAGCGTTGCTCGCTATGCTCCATGTTGCCGACTTGTACGATGTGAGCCAACTATCGAGAGGAAAACTCCGGTTCGTGTGGTGGCTCATGGAGCATGTGAATCAAGTGTCCGCGAATATTTTTCAGCCACATCGTAATCTCTCCGTGGACGAATGTATGGTGAAATTTAAAGGGTGATCGGGAATCGGGCAGTATATGAAAGATAAGGTCACAAAATGAGGCTACAAGCACTGGGTTTTAGCTGATCCCGGCAACCAATACACGGTACGTTTCAGTGTATATACCAGCAAGCGGGATGAGCCAGGACCTCATGGATTAGCATTAGATGTAGTTTGCCAGATGTGCGCCAAATATCTTGATCAGGGGTGCAGAATATTTACGGACAACGTTTACAGGTCAATGCATTTGTTCAGTCCCTTGATTGACCGAAAAACAATGGCTTGTGGTACAACGAGAAAAGACCGGTGAGGATTTCCAGTTGAACTGAAAGACTCAAGGTGGGGAAAAAAAAGTGCGACGTGGGTACGTAAGATGGCTCCGTGATCGCGGTATATTATACCTCCAGTGGAAGGATTGTCGTGTTGTCAACATGATGATCACGATTCACACAGCCAATATGAGCGTCACAGCAAAAAGAAGGGAAAAAGGGGGAAACACTTGGGCTCAAATTTCTGTACCAAAGCCCTTGCTTATACATGAATACAATGCTGAAAGACTAGGAGTAGATAAATCAGACCAGATGATTGGCTATTACAATGTCCTCATGAGATGTGTTAGGTGATGGAAGACTTCTTCCACTGCATTGATATTGCCTGAGTGAATAGTTTCATTTTATTTCAAGCACACCGCGCACCACACCTGGATATCCCCGAACTTGAAAGAAAAGCTGAATACGACCACCTGGCATTCAGAGAAGAGCTCGTTCGTCAAATCTTCAACATTGATAGTGCCAAGCCAGCACGCACTCCTCCTCCACCCTCCACTAAACGAACGCTCCACAAGCTCGAAATGGCAGAAAGGCGCAGAAGCTGTGCTACGACAGCAAGAAAGTTAACTCAAAACTAATTGTTTTTGCAGAACTTGTGATGTTCACTTGCGTTTTACTACGGCTAGAAATTGTTTCTTGTAGTGGCATGAGAGCCATCATCTGTAACGGGCACACGAGTGCTCCGAGTCTGAAGCGGGCTGAACAAAGTTGTAGAGAGGCGGACAAAAGTTTTATTTTAGCCCTTTCAGTCACTGTGTCTCCATATAGAGAAGCGACTTTCTTCTTCGTTTTTGAAAACGAAACCGAAACAAATCCATGCTGCAGAGTGGTGCAGCTAATTTTCGAAACACACAGAGTTGAAATGTAGCGCCAACTGGATGTGGAGCAGCGAAACAGCACTTGTAACGATCTTTTCAAGATGGACGCCACCACGTTTTATGGTAGCACCGGTGAGTTGCCGTCCAAAGTTCTCTTTTACGGCGGCGTAAACCATTTATGCAGCCTAAAAACGCCTGTTTCATGTGCAGAAAGAGCCAGTTAAATGAAAACCAGTCAGTTTTTCATTACAAGGTCTTTTAGTTTTCACTTTTGACGCTGTTTTGATGTGCGTGTACAAACGGACACACCGTGACTTGTACTTTTTTTTAGCATGGTCGCGGGAAGTTAGTTCGCTTGTGTCATTGGCATTTTGCTCATTTTTGGTCACAATTATTTCTTTTCAGCTATCGAGAAGCATGGAAAGACTCGACGCAAGGCCAATATTTGTGCAGCAGAGCGAATTTTTTCGGCACTTGCTGACGAAAACCTGTCCGATGCTAACCTTTCTGACGACGAGGCCGAAGTCTTCGACGATGTTGTAAATGTGGTATGTATATTTCGCAGTAGTATTTCATAGTTTTTAGCAGAGCGGTGCCCCAAAACGATTACGATTTATTTTTATCATAGGACATCGATCTCGGGAGGCCCAAGCAATGCTTCCGCGCCAGCAGTGGAGGAGAGCAGTGATTTTGATGAAGAGGATGATGCCATTAAAAAGAAGCGCGAAAAATCTGTTAACTGGGTGAAGAAAACTTTTGATCCAGATGACATATCATGGATCCTAGCCCCCACGAAAAGTGAGGTGCCGGCTGAACCTATTCAGTATTTCATGAGGTACCTCCCTGACAGCACATTTGAAAGACTTGCAGAATGCTCAAACCTCTATTGCAAAAACTGGCGCAGAGCTGGGCACTACACTGCAAGAAATTAGAGTATTTTTTGGCATTGTGATGTACATGGTGGTGCTAAAATTTCCTAGAATTAGGATGTACTGGCAGAAGCGAACCCGAATTGCCGTGGTTGCAGATGCAATGAATCGGAACAGACTTTTTAAGCTTCAGACCGCTGTTCATATCACTGATGCGAACGGTCCAGCTCCCAACAACACAGATAAATTCTGGAAGGTGCGATCTCTCGTTGTCGTTAGGGCGCGATGATTGGAACTTGACTAATAAAACAGTCAAGTGTTGACGAACAGATGATTCCTTTCACTGGAAAAGTCCCCGCAAGGCAAGTAATTAAGTCGAAGCCAAACCCTGAAGGTGTTAAAGTTTTTGTTCGCTGCAGTCCTGATGGAATCGCTCATGACTTTGAAATCTATCAGGGCAAGAGAAGTGGAATCGATCCCAGCTATGCACACCTCAGTCTTGGTGGCTCTGTAGTATTAAGGCTGCGTGAAGAACTGCCAAAAGGAAGAAATTTCAAGTGCTTTTTTTACAACTACTTCACGTCGGTCACCCTGCTTTGCGAACTCCGAATGGTCGGCATACAAGCAACAGGCACGATCGAGGCAAAACAGACTGACGGGTTGCAACCTGAAGAGTGAAAAAGAACTCAGAAAGGAAGGTAGAGGGGCGATGGACACAAAAGTGACTAAAGAAGGGGATGTTGTTTTAGTTAGATGGCTTGACAAAGGTATTGTGAACATCGCTTCTACGCAAGTAGGGTGTCGTTCGGTTGGTGTCGCCAGCAGATGGAGTGATGCATCAAAGGAGCGGATTGAAATACCAAGCCCGAAAGCCATTCTGGAGTACAACAAATTCATGGAAGGCGTCGAAGCTAGATTTCGTGGTCGCCCTCTACCCCATGAAAGGGAAAACTAGAAAATGGTCAGTCAGAGTAATGTGCTATTTCATATCCCTGGCTTTAGCCAACTCGAGGTTGGAGTACGGGCGAGACGCCAGCAACCAGGGACTTCCAAGAAGAAAGGCCCTTGACATGCTCGCCTTCCAAACGGATGTGGCTCTCACCCTTGTTCAAGTGAACAAGAGTGCACCAAGGAAGAGAGGGCGGCCGAGTTCTGACTCAGCTGAGGTGCCTGCACGTCGCCCACACAGTTTTCATCCAGCTCCACCAAATTTAGTGAGGTACCATGCGAAGGACCACTGGCTTCAGCAGGTCCAGATGCCATTTCCACATCGGTGCAAGTATGAAAAATGTTCGGCCAAAACCAGGATCCGCTGCAGAGAATGCAATGTTTTCCTGTGCATTGCAGCTGAGAAGGACTGATTTTTTTCATTTTCACAACCAGTGAACCAGCGCAGGCACAAGTCGCACCCTGTGCAATAAATATTTCTCCTCCGTGTAAACTGGCTTAGTGTATTTATTATTAGATGCGGAGCATCTTATACTCGCGCCTTGTAGTGCGCCGTCCGCGCCGTCCACACCGCTTCTCAAACATTCGACAGCTGACGCGCGCGCATGCGCCGTCGCCCACTCTTCCACCATCTGTGCATCCCTTCCTCCTCTACACACCGCGCGCGCTTCACTCCTCCACCATCTGTGCACCCTTCCTCCTCTACACACCGCGTTCGACATCTACAATTCTCCTGATTCTCCAGTGGACGCGCATGTGGCGTCGCGCTTAGAGAACATTCAACAGCTGACAGTGCATGCGCCGTCGTGCTGTATATATACTCAAGGTCGGCGCTCGCTCGCTCAGTTGCCGCTCGTCGGTTGGTTTGTACGGCGCGTCGACGTCCAAGGTCGTGGTGAAATGAATTCCAACGAATCCACAAACACAATGATCGACGTCCCTTCGACCAGCGCCGCCCTTTCGCATACGTGTGTACGTGTTCACTCATTTAACACCCCCTCCTACAACCACGTTAACCAATTTAGCCATCGACCCAAGTAAGTCGCAATTTAACACCCCATTTCACAACCACGTTAACCAATTTAGCCATCGACCCAAGTAAGTCGCACTTTAACACCCCGTTAACCAATTATATGCTCCGCATCCTCCTCAGTGTTCTCCCGAGGGAAGCTGCGGGCAATTTTTTTTTATAGGAAAAAGCAGGATTGAGTCACAGTGTCTCCATATGAGGGCGCCATGCCATTTGCATAACAACTACTCTAGAGAGACGGAACCTTCTTTCCTTACCTCTAGACACCTAAAACTGCAAAACCTGCGAGTATGGAATTTTTCTGCAGGGAATATAATAATTCGTGACTGAAAGGGTTAGAGAAAGAAGACATTTTGCCACTTTTTATATAAGTTGAAATTTTTTTAGTTCACATTTTTACTTGTATATGCATGCATTTTAAAACTTTTTATTTTTGTTTTTCGTGACACTTTCTCTTTGACACTTTTTTTCATTATTATGTATAAACTTTTTCTGTGTAATATTTAGCATGCATCTAAAAGACCATTCAAATACCTTCATTTTGATGTATAATACATGACGATATCTTGTTTATCTGACTTACTAAAAATATTTATCATAACAATTTTCGAGACTGTCTATTTTTCCTTGGTCCCGAAAGTGTTAAAGAGAACGACAAAGTGCCAGGGCACTAGTGTTTAGCACCTACAGCCGCACGACTATGGCCCCATAGAGCTAATACGCCTGTAACCGCAACACTCCGAGCTGCCCATATAAGCGGCTGCTGTCGTACATCCTTGATACGTAAATACGAGAAGCCGTGTCGTAATATTACTTTGATACAACCAAAACCAACCTGCCAACAATCAAGCATTGTATATATCTGCTTTCTTTTACACTTAGAAAATCAATGTCAGTAAGCCAACGAGTACGCGAACACCGATCGCACAAACCGCAAACACTCCAATCTCGCGCATACATAACCTCAAGATCCACCCAATGCCCAAGTACATAGCATTTATTACGAAAGCACCGAGTGCGTTTGTGATTGTTATTAGCCTGGGACCTTGCGAACGGAGCAGTTGACGCAAAAGAAGCCTTGTAATGCACGAAGAGCGTTCGACAGCATCGCAACCATCGCCGCAGATGTCACTCACATACAGCTACGGCGCTTACCGCTCATAACAATTGTTACGGTCATAACATTCGATACTGCTGAATCACTTGTGGTATCCCCTTTCAGAAACACACGAAAAATATTACAGTTGCATCGAACGGAACACGATATTCAAGCGGAGAACTCGTGTCTTCTCAATGCTCGCTAGCAATAAGGCCTGGAAGGAAAATGGCCGCCGCCGCTCAATGTTGCTTGCATGCAGCCTACCTTTATGGTACTCCGAAATTTTTTCCAGTGACTCTACAGGTTTTCGCTCTCACTTTAATGCAAGTGTCATCCTAAATAATCTGCATGCCATTCAAATAATCTCAGCACCGAGCTATTTAATCCATGTGCCAAACATTTAATCCAAGCGCCAACATATTTAATCCAAGCGCCAACTCACTCAGGTCGCGTGCCACCGAGTTTAATTTAAGTGCCACCGTGTTTAATCCAATTGCCAATGACTTTAATTCAGGTGCCAGTCAGTTTAATCCATGTGCTAGAAACACACAGTTAGCCACTATATATAGTATAAATGTCAGAATAACATAAACACGGCGTCACAGCAAGAACTTTTCCCTCTGCTATACATGGTAGCGCTTATGAAATGAAGTGCGCAGTGCGACTTCCCCTTAACATTTTGGTGTCATAGCTTCAAAATAAAAAAAAACAGTCAGTAGTAATTGCATTTATGGGTACTTGAATGTATTTGCTCATAAAGTCCTTGTTAGTCTTTATTGCATTGCTACTGCTTCATTCCGGTTAATCATCTACACCATCGCATATGCATAGATTCGTGTCATCTGCTGAGCCGACGGCATTTGGCTACTTATGCGCTGAGGCTACCGCAGTCGTCTGCTCAGCCCAGGGAGAACAGTGAACGACAGATGATATTAATTCTTGAAATCAGAAATAACCACTTAAAAATACCAAACTTGCATTTAATCTGGTTCATGTGAAAATAAGTTGTTATAAAAGCATCAAAGTAGATACTCCGGTTTTCATGTAACAGACGACGCTTCGTGTACCTGAAGCGTGTTTAGTTGAAACGTATTTTCATACGGGAACATTTGCAGACGAAGAGAGAGCTTTGCTTGAAGTCATGGCTGGACGCAAACGAGGGCCACACTTTAAGAACCCGGACGAACCTCGCCGAAAAAACAGCAGAGTATCGGTGGCCGACAGGGCTAGGATTGTGGACGTTTACAGGCGTGGCGGTGACTTAAAGCAACTGGCCGATGCTCTAGGCATCAACATTAAAACAGCAAGATCGATTGCCGCTACCGACAGAGAAACATCAAAGCATGGTGGGGGTTCAAAAACGAAGTTTGGAGATGACGTCGTGAGTTCTTTGAGACGAATTGTCGACGAAAACTGTACATTTACATTGAAGCAAATAAAGGAGGCCCTGGAGAAAGAAATGCCAGGAGTAACAACCTAACAATCAGTGCAAGCACAGTTGACCGCTTGCTGGATGCCCACTGCCACTCGATGAAGCTAGTGACGCAGAGGCCCACAGATCGCAACCGTGATGATATAAAGCACAGCCGCATGCTGTATGTCCAATAGCTGCAGTCTGATGGACCGCGTGTTTGCCGCTTCTATTTGGATGAGACTAACTTCAATATCTGGTGTTACAGGAACTTCGGCAGGGCAGCTAAAGGACAACCAGCTGTGCACATGACCACAACAACAAAGGGAGTGATCTTAAACATTACAGCATGCATGTCCGCGAATGGAGTTATTCACTGGGCTGTGGTCGACAAAGTTCATTGGGTTGTTTTTAATGACTTCCTCAGTGATGTTTCGGCCCGCGTAGAACGTGATGAGCCAAATACCGAAGCCGTATTCCTTTTTTATAATGCACCTGCTCACGCTCGAGCAGAACAGGCGGCTTTGGCTAACTCCAAGCACTCTATTAAGCGCCTGCCAGCGTACAGTCCCTTCTTTAACCCTATAGAAGAAGCCTTCTCGAAATTCAAGTCACACGTGAAGGCCTACCCGAGCGAACGTCGTAATTTAGTTTTAGTGACACCGCAAGGCATGACGAAAAAGGAGCACAGGCGTTCTTTGCTGCTGGATGCGGCTAGCCACTCCATGCAACAAATACAGCGCGTGGACTGCGCGGCCTTTGATCGGCACAATTTCTCTTTCGTGCCTGCCGCTTTGCGTGAAGATGACTTGTGAACATCCGTCTCCGAGCCCTATGAGACAGTTCTGTTTTAATAAATACACTAACACGTGGCTATGTTGCATTTCTTGAGTAATTAACTGTAATCACTCTTGTTTTTTGGTATATGTATGTGTATGTATGTGTACACACACACATTATATATATTGTGTGTGTGTGTGTATGTGTAGAGATAGAGAGGGGGGACAGAACAAATAATTTAGTGATTGCACTGAATCCGCAAGCTTCCAATGTGCGCTGAGAGGCATAATGCCGTGCAAAAAAAAAAAACATGTACACAAAAAAAGAAAGCTAGGCCCAAGGTCAGTTGCGTGTTATTATCATTTTGTTTCTTCTGTGTTCGTTTCATCGCATTTGCCAAGTACGTCACAAAACTAACAAGCTAAACGAACAATCACTACTGTTCGTATCATTGGAGACATATAACTTTGTTTGAATAAAAAAATAAGAGCATACAATAATGTAAAATAAAACTTCTATTGCCACATCAGGAGGATCAGTTTATGTTTTATGTTCACTACAGGAAAAAAAAAACCATATTGGAGTTATCTCTAATTCACAGTGCGTGCTGCGCAATGGCTTCCTAATTTCTTGATTATGTAGCTGTCTCTGACTCATCACTGCCCGCGACCATGCTTTTAATCTCTTAGTATGCGTTCCGGCACTCCAATAAACATAGTGTGTCGTTCGCATTACATGACCTGTCCTGGTCATGTAATGTTGTAGTGTGTACCAAAGCCAATTATGAGCTTCAGTGACGGATACTGAATTTCATTGCACTGTAATATATTCAGTAATATGTTCCTGCATTTTTTTCGGTTTCATTAAAATTAAAATTATTTCACATGAGCCAAGCATTCATTATACAAACTTGCGCATAGCAAAGTATAAGCACTCCAAACATGGCTCAAGCGAACCATGCCAGTAATTTTTTTCAAGAATACTATCGGCGAATATAAATAGTAATGATTGATTCTACCTTCCGACTAGGTCTGTTATACTGTAGGAACTGCATTTCAATTGCACTGCCGTTTTTATGCCCCGTATTCCGGTTTTTGTGCGTGGATTAAACTGACTGGCACCTGAATTAAAGTCATTGGCAATTGGATTAAAAACGATGGCACTTGGATTAAACTCAATGGCACATGGCCTGAGCGAGTTGGCGCTTGGATTAAATATGTTGGCACTTGGATTAAATGTTTGGCACGAGGATTAAATAGCTCGGGACTCAGATTATTTCAATGGCGTGCAGATTATTTAAGCTGGAACTTGGATTAAAGTGAGAGGGAAAACCTGTAGCTCGGGTGCGCCTTCCTCGGCCCCTACAGTGCGCGCCCTGTGGAGTCTACGGGCGCGCCATGCCGACGTGCTCGAAGGATAAACACTGCCTGCGCTGCGGCAGGAACCACACTGGAGGCCCATGCCCTCTCAAGCACCTCAAATGCATCAACTGCCGGGGCACTCACGCTGCCAACAAGCCGTGCTGTGCATCCTGGCAGCTTCAGTGCAAGGCGGCGTTCATTCTGGCCTCCTCTAGTGCAGTGCAGTGCGAATAATGCAAGCGTTGGTGCTACTTGGACGAGACAGAATTCTCAAGTTTGGCCGACGCGCAGAAGGCGAGCTTCGTGTGGAGGCTGTGCGAGGCACTGAAGGCGGCCGCGCAGCGCATGGAGGCTAGCATCGAGGGACTTCAGGGGAAGCTTAGGGCGAAACGAGAGCAGAGGATAGAATTTTAAAAACAGCTCGGAGCGTCGCGTGAGCGGGAGGAGGCTACCGCCAGCCTATTAGAGCAAATGAAGGGCGACCTTCGAAAGGAACTGGAAGGGCGGACCGAGCTCGAGCAGCGGGTAAAGGAGCTGATGGGGCTTTGCCCCGGCCCCGAGCGGTGTGAGACAGAAGGCATGGGTAGCGGAGAAGGTGACAGGCGGGAAGGAACAGGTGAGAAGGGAGGTCAGGGGGTCGCAGTGTCTGGCCACAGTACGGAGGCCCCGAGAACATACAGCTCCGTGGCATGGCAGTTTTCAAGCAGGGCAGAAACACAGGACAGATGGCAGAGAGAGAAACATGCGAAGCAACAGGGGCGCCATCACAAGCAGGAAGCCAGCGATTGGAGCGTAGAAGGGTACTAGTGGTGGGGGACTCTAACGTGGCCAGGGTTAGGGATGCCGTCTTCATTACAGTGAAGTGTAGTGAACAAGAAGTACTCTAGTGGCACGACCGCCAGGCCACGCCGCCTCTCTTGGCGGTCGGAAATACCACGGACCGCCGCTAGGGTTTCTCGTGGCGCTACTGCGCCTTTTTCTAGGCGAGGCGCGGTCACTTGGTGATTCAGCGCGTTAGTTCAGCACGTCTGCCGGTATCCTGCGCATCGCTTTGTCTGCAGCTACTGTACTGCACGTGTACCGGTATACTCTGCTCTGCATTTTCTCGCACGGACCGTTGTGGAGCAGCTGTCTTTACCTGTTCAGGTATTCCGTACCAACAAACATGTAGCTCGTGACATGTCGAAGCGGAGGACGGATTCACACTGTTTTGCTCCGGGTTGCCGAAGCGGCTACCCGGGCGCCCCGAAGGCATCGTTGTTTGCAGCTCCTAGAGAAGACGATCTCCGCAGAAAGTGGGAGCGTAACCTCCGGAGGGATGACAAGCCTCTGACCGAAACATCAGCGGTGTGCGAACATCACTTCGAGCCAAGATATATTCTGCGCGAATATGTGCACGTGATAAATGGCTGTGAAGTGCGCACTCCCCGAGGAAAACCGTCATTGGTGCCTGATGCCGTGCCAACGCTTTTGCCAGGTTGTCCAGCGTACCTTTCCGTCGCTGCGCCCAAGCAAAGACCCGAGAGAAGGAAAGCAGCCAAACCTCCTGAAGGCGCAAGCAGAAAACGGCGCAGGCCTGATGCACCTGACGAAGTGTGCGACGGCGGTGAAATGGAAGGCATGGACTTTAATGCTGCCACTAGTGCGCGACTTTCAATTGAAGCTATTCGCACACTTGAAGTTCCTGCAAACTACTGGTGTCGTATAGAAGCAGTTGGCCACTGCGATCTAATATTTGTGACGACAGTGATAAGCAAGCGTACAAAACTGGATATTTTTCATGAAAAAGCTGTGTGCTTTATGTCCACAGAAGGAAACATTGTAGCCCAAGTCTTCTATCAAGGTGTTTTGTGTCAAGAGAAACCCGTGCAATCCCTTGCTGAGGCCACATCCGTATTGGAAGAAGCTCGAGAAAGCCCTGTCTGCAAGGGAGCAATGTGTAAACAAGAATTCAAGCCGCTTTCCTCTCGGCTGACCGCACATCATCGAGCTGAAGCAAACACTGCTGGACGATCCGTGATCAGCGTACGCTGCTTCGGAAAAGTTTCTTCTGAAGGTAAGTAGACGTAAAGTGCATTAGGATGCCCATAACATTACCACATTGCCTCAGGTATTGAGGGGTGGGATTTTAACATATGCAATGTTTGTTCATTTGCAGGCTCAAGTTGTGCAGAATGCAAGTCGCTTAGGAAAGCGTTACTGACAAGAAAGTCGTACATTAACTGTCGTGTACACCTGCCTGTAAAGAAAACCCTTTCTTCACGACTGACGCAACAAAAGAAGAAGACAGCACGTCTTCAAAATCAGGCATGTGTGCTTAAGAAAAAGTTGAGTGTCATGCTTGCCAAGAATGTGGCAATCGCAGAAGAAGATTTCAATGCAAAAGTAGCTCTCCTACCAGAGAAGCAGCGTGAGGCAACTCTCCACATATTCAAAGCTTCTTCACGGAAGAGTACTAAAGGCATGATATTTTCAAATGAGTGGGTGCTCGAATGTTTGATTATGAAGCTGAAAAGTGCAAGGTTGTATGAGCACTTGAGAAAAGAAAAAATCTTAGTTCTCCCCAGTAAGACTACGCTTCGCAAATATTTAAAATGCTACAGAACTGGGTTTGGATTTAGCAATAAAATCTTTGATGTGCTGAAGCAAAAGACTTGCACTATGGACGAGTTTTTATGCCATGGAGGACTCATCGTGGATGAACTGAAACTCTCGGAGCACCTCTCAGTGAACAGTGAAGGCCGCATTGATGGCTTCGTTGACTTGGGACAGTTTACGTCTGACAAAGATAAGCACAGTGTCTGTGATCACGGTATGGTGATAATTTTTGTGCCCTTTGTTGGCAAATGGACGCAAATACTCGCTGCATTTGCGACTCATGGAAACATAAATGGGAACCTGCTGACGAAGATAATGCTTGAAGCCGTCATTTTAGCTGAGAAGTAAAGTAAAAAGTTGGGCGAGTTGGTGCTGGTTCATGATGATAAAGGGCGCGAAAAAAACGACACACAACAGAGGAGAAGTACACGGGACGACTATGAGACATTCTTTTCAGTGAAAACACACAAACCAGACTTTCCTTTCCGTGCGATTGTGTCGGAGAGAGGCACTTGGTGTCTTGCGGTGTCTACCTATCTTCAGTCGCAGTTGAGTTCACTGAAAGTGGAGGACCCGTTCATCATTCCGAACTCGTCTACGGTAGTGAATTTCCTTAAAGGACATGCCCATGAGAACACTTCGGGATTTAGCATCGACATAGAAGACTTATATTATTCACTGCCTCATGATGAACTGATGACTAGTGTGAAAGAGTGCATTGGCAACAATGATGAAGTGAAGTTTGTGACCAAGTGCGGCATCTCTGTTCAAAGTTTTTTAGAAATATTGTTCTTTTACATAAAACACACGTACGTCGGCTGGAAGGGTAAGAATTTTGTACAGAGATCAGGGATCTGTATTGGATCCAAAGTGGCTCCAGTACTGAGCAACATTTTTTTAGCCAGAGTTGACAACGATCTTGTAACTGGCCTTGATGGTTTGGTCCAGAAAGTGTACAGATATGTGGACGACTATTTGCTGTTGATTAACTCAGCCAACTTTGATAGCAGAGTTGATGAAGTGCTCAGTGTGTTTGGTAATAAGGGGCGGGGCTTGACATTCACGTGCGAAGTGCCGAAGAATGGACAGCTGCGTTTTCTGGATTTGCAGCTGTCATTCCAACAAAAACACGTGTGTTGGATGTTTTCCCCTAGGACCGCGAAGCCGCTTCTTGATTACAGCTCTGGGCACTCTCGCCTAGTAAAAAATGGCATTGCCATGACGTGCCTAAAATCGGCGTTGGACAGATCATGCCCACATCTTATGGAGACAAGTTTTTTCGCGCAGGTGGAAAGACTAAGAGACGCGGCGTTTCCTGATAGTGTTTTAGCTGCTGCTTGCGAAAAAATAAAAAAGTCCATTAAACAACGGCCTGGGACAGGTCTAGCCAAGAATGTCCCGCAGGGAAGAAAAAGAGTGTCAAAAATCCCGTATATCCACTGGCTTTCGCACGGCCTTAAGAGAGTGGCTTCGAGGTATGGGGTGGATCTTGTGTTCTCCGCAGAAAACAAGGTGGGCCGCATCTGCTCAGCGGTTGGTAAAAAGACAGGTAGGCCAAAGCAGTGTGAAAAAAGAGGCTGTGCCATTAAGCACGTAAGGCAGTTCGTTCCTTGCGCACGTGGTGTTGTATATAGAATACCACTGCCGTGCGGCAAGGTATACATAGGACAAACTGGTAGATGCCTCAACGTGCGGTTGCGAGAGCACAGCAGCTCTTTAATAGGAAGACCGTTCACGCGTCTGGCGATGCATTGCAGAGGGTGCGATCAGGGTAACTGTAAGCCTGCATTTGAGCAGACAACTGTAATCTACAGGCACAGGGGCTCAGCGGAGAGGGAGATTATAGAAGCCTCTTTATCCAGAGGGAGGGGCCCGATTGCATCAGCCACCCCTCTATCAGTCTGCAGGAAGGGGAGATAGCCTATCTGCAACATTACTTGTAGGCATGCTGAGCATGTAGTTTTAGTTTTTAGTTTTTTTGGTCGATTCGTTGGGTTAAAATTGATGTCACTGCGGTATAAATGGTGTTTCCTGAATAAAATATTCCAGTTGCTAGTAGCGCGTCGTCCCGTGTACTTCTCCTCTGTTGTGTGTCGTTTTTTTCGCGCCCTTTATCATCATGAATTAGCTGAGAAGGCCGGACTCAAGGTTGATTTCATTACGTCTGATGGTGCCACTTGGAATCGGAAAATGTGGTCTGTGATGGGCATCAAAGCATCACTGACAGAAACGAAATGCAGCACATTGCATCCAGTGGACCCAACGCGCAAACTCCATTTTCTGTCGGACTTTCCTCACTTAATTAAGTGCCTGAGGAATGGACTACTAAGGTCGGACTACGAAACACCTGAGGGCCGGGTAAGTTGTTTTTGATCACCAAGCATGCTGTACAACTTTATTGATACAATCTGTTTGTTTCTAACAGTTTCTCACTTTGGTATTCCTTTCAGGTATCTTTACAATTCGTACGCAAAGCTTTGGAACTGGATGGTTGCAGTGTCACATTGCAGGCAATGCATGGAATCACCGGAAGCCACACGAACCCCAACAATTTTGAAAAGATGAGAGTATCTTTAGCTTTTCAGCTTTTCGGAGAAAAAGTGATTCATGGTCTGCAGCTGTACAAGTCAGGAATTGAAGATACCTGTGGTGACATCACAGCTACACTAAAGTTTTTCAAGTAAGTGTCATCACATTGTGGTTTTATTGCGATTGCACCTTTCACCTTGCATATGACAGTCTGACTCTTGCTCACAAACACAGATTCATCCTGCTTTTGTTCATTTCACAGGATCATCCATGACCTTATGCAAATGATGACTTCACGATTTCCAGCTGAAGCGCTGCGCCCAAGTTCAGCAAGTGTTGAGAAGCTGGGATCGTTTCAGGAGTATCTTTCATCATGGGAAGACCACACGAAGGGGCAGAAAGGATTCCTGAGCCAGTCAACAGCAGCTGGGCTGCGAGTGACAGTGTCAAGTGTGCTTTCTTTGCTTCAGTATCTCACTGAGAAACTAGGCTACAGGTACCTAATGACATCTAGAGTAAGCCAAGATCCTGTTGAGCATGTTTTTGGCATTGTCAAGCAGTCGTCTGGATGTAACACGCACCCAACACCACAGCAGTTTATTAGCACTATCAACTGCTTGAGCTTCAACAATCTTGCTCACTCAGCTTCAAAGGGAAACTGTGAGCCTGCAGTGCTCCATGCCCTTCTACCCGCAAATTCAGGTGCTGAAAATGTTCCATCTGGTAAACAGCGCTTAATGGACAAGTTTATAAACAGTGACAATGTAGCTGCCGTGCAGAGCTCGCTCCCACAGAGTGCGCCAGACCATGCGTCATGCATTATATCTGCCAGTGACAACCGGCTAACATTTTATATAGCAGGATATGAACTAGAAAATGCCTACTGAAGTCTGGCTGCGAAGAGTGCCGTAAACTTCTTCTAATGCAAAAGGAGTCTGCTGAAAGTCTCAAACACCTTGCGCAATTGACACACATGAAAGACAGAGGTAGCCTGCTTTATCCGTCTAGCCTGTTGTTTAAGTTTGTTCATGATTTAGAAAAAGCCTTCACAACGTGTTTCAGTTTGCTGGAGCTGCACGCTGATAGCATACTCGACATTTTAAGCGAAGTTAAGGCAAAGCAAAAAAATGGGCTTGGTTGTCGTGACCATTCTGAAGGCATTGCAGCTGAGGTCATCGTTTTTTACATCACTACTCGTCTGCATTTCCTAACTAAAAGCGTGAACCAGAATAGTGCTAAAAAACGAGAATCAGCCAAGCACCTAAAGCTCAGTAGATGTTAAGTTCTGCACATGTCCATCTCACGTGTCTTCTTTTTTGTGAATCCTCGTAATAGTTTTGAAAAGCTGTTAAACTAGTGAAATTTATTTTGTTATTTTGTATTTTTTTGTACTCTTCCAACCATCACAATAAATAAAAAGATGTTCCTGTTTTCATTTTCGATGCTGAGCACTGTGTCCTTACCATGACCTTCTATGTAATAAGCCAGCACCAAAACTATAGTGGAAGCGCGCCGTAAGCTTGTGATGGTGATGAGCAATCGCTTTGTAGCGAATGTTATTAGCGCGTGTGGTAAATATGAATATATATATATATATATTCTTGGCCAAACTATGTATATACAAACCGCTGAGCCACGCAATAACTAACCTAGCAATTTTACGTTTGCATGAGCCAGAAAGCAAACACGCGCGTTAGAATTGACCATAGCTGCAACTCAGAAGGAGCCAGCGACGGCCGGTCAACGCAGCCGAAGCTCCTAGGAAATGGAGCAGTGGCGCCACCTCGCGCCATCCGTGTGAAAGGCTGGCGCCAGAGCCTGGCCGGTCGCACCACTAGAGTACTTCTAGTTCACTATACAGTGAAGGAAGATGCGAGAGTGAGGATGGAGGCACAGCCAGAGAAGAGCATGGTGGATGCACTGGCAAAAGCTCAGGAGGTTGTAGAAGACAGTATGAAGGGCGAAAATATTGTCATTTGTCATGCAAGGTTCAATGATGTGTTGAAGGGCAAGGATCAGAACGTTCAGAGACTGAGGACGGGATGCGTAAGCTTCGAGAAGCCTCTGGGAGTGTGCATGTGACCATATGCACAGTCCCAGAGGTTTGGGGGCAGTCTCGTGGGATTGAAAGGAGGGTAGTGGAGGCCAACTGTGTGATCAAGAGTATGAGCCGGCAACTCAGATACAGCATAATGGAAGTGAACCAAGACGTGTACGAGCCCGGCGCGCACCTCTTTGCACAGGATGGCATTCACTATGGTGGTGCGACGGGAAGGAGGGTTGGTAATGGGATGGGTCATCAAGCCACAGCTTTTTTTTAGGGGGACCGAGAGCCCCAAGGCCAACAGCGTAGCCAAAGACTGTTCTAAAGGCGCACAAATATTCAGGCCACAGGGTATATCCTCCCGAGACCCGGCAATGGGAAATGTCCAACATATTGTCCAACATATTGGACATTGCAACACAGCGCACCACGGCTTCCCAAGCGCTTGCCTTATCCCGGAAAGCGTTTCCTCGGCTGCTTGTGGGACCGGTGCTGCCATCTAGTGAATGTGGTCAAAGTCTGTGTGTTTCCCGCCGTTCAGGAGCACTCGAAATGGTGGGATTGAGCATGTACGACTTCTACGGCTGCTGCCTAAGAAGTAAGTGGATTCATATTCATTCTTGAATGTTTTAAAGCGCATTTAAGCATTGATTTGTATTCGTAAGACGTTGGATCACACAAAAAAAATTCATATTTGAGCAAAAATGAGGTAGCTTTTTTTTGCATGCGTCGCACATTTGACAATGTCAGATATCATGAAGATTGAGTGTCAATGACAACAAAAACACGACAGTACACGCGTGTGGTCTCTTGGCGCTCTACAGAGAACAATACACTTTTCGCTTCAGTTCTCTCGTTATTACATTTACACTCCACGTATTTTCTTTTGTAGGCAATAGGCCCCGTGTGAGTGATGCCACGGCTGAGAAAATCTTGGAGAGAATTGCAGAGCGGGACACCTCAGACTTGGACTTCTCCGACAGTGATGACGACTCTGGTGAAGACTGTGTTTACTTCGTCGGTCCTGCACAATGAGTTGAGTTCTGAAGATGAAGATACAATGAATGAAGGCTCCCCTGTGGCGTTGAGCTCCACTTCCACATCTTTCGGTGCGCAAAGACCCAGCTGTTGGAAAAAGACGGAGCGGTGAATATTTACACTCTTGTTGCAGCTGTCATTTACTTTTTCGGGCAATATTAGGACTATGTGTATTCATGCATTTTAATTCACTTGCAGGATGACAAATTCGAAGATGTCAGCTTTTCAGCCTGTCGTCGACACGCACCACCAAAAACAATGGTGTCGTCTTGATTACTTCTAACAGTAGATTCCGGATGAACTCTTTGACGCAATGGCAATGAACACTGGTCACGTTCTTGAAACTGATAAGAGCTTGAATACCATGGCCGATGAGCTGAAAACATATTTTGGAATGTCAATCACCATGTCTTGTCTTGGATACCCCCAAATGCGAATGTACTGGAGTACTAAAACCAGAGTGCCAGTTGTCGCAGACAAAATGCCCAGAGATCGGTATTTTAAGCTATGATCCTGACTGAAAGTGGTCAATAAACTTGATATAGCTGCAGAAGAAAAAGGCAAGCTTTGGCGAATAAGACCTTTTGTAAAAGCCATCCTCAATGGCTGTCTCCAGCTGCCGCGAGAAGATTGCCTGAGTATCGATGAACAGATGATACCATTCAGCAGGTGAACACACTTGAAACAGTTCGTTCCCCGTAAACCCAACCCTGAAGGCTTGAAAAATTTTGTGCTTGCGACCCCAAGTGGCCTTATTTTGGACTTCAAAATACATCAAGGAAAAAAGTTTACTTTGTTCCAAGGAAGTTCTGGAATTGAAGAGTCTGCTGTACTGAGGCTTTCAAACAATCTCGCACCTGAAACACAGCTCTTTTTCGACAGGTATTTCATGTCTGGTCTGTTACTAGATAAAAACTGGCAAAGAAGGTGCAGCGAACCCCGGTCGCAACACTAGTCAAGATGGAGTCCCAGTAGCCACTCTCATGTGCCTAGACCTAGCTATAGTAGAACATTCTTACTGTTCCGATGCCAACCTTTGAGCTTCGACAAAGTCATACAGACATCAAAGTTGTCCTGGAAACCATCGCCATACGAGCTGCTCGACATTATTGCCGGCTGGGTCCGGTCTTTGTCGTATCCTCTCGCTCAGTTAGGCTACACCTAACTTGTCAATCGCGTCTTTACTGTGGTGCGGGCCGCATAGGTTCTGGATCCAAGCGGAGGAGATGTAGTCCACCCAAGAACTGCTGTGACAGGTTGTGGCAAATCTGGGCTGCCTCACTCGATTCTTCCGATATCGATGGCCACTCTTCGAACCTCTTTGGCGTCATCTTGAAAACCAGGCAGTTCTACTGCTTCCATTGTGGTAGCGACGCTGACCTTCCGTCTTCGCAGCTCGGCATCCCAACGCACAGTGCCAGCAAATGCTCTCGAACGTTTCTTCTTGGCACAAGTCGCGTGCCACAAGCCTTTCTTCGACCAATCTCTTGCGTCTACGTGGCTGGTGCCTGTGCCCTCGGGCGACTCTTTTCTCCTCGTGCGCAGTCGCTACTACGCTTCTTAGTTCGGCATGCACCTCGTGCCAAACGAGGTGCTCATCACATCTAGCCACAAACAAAACTCAGTCTGTTGCTTATATTGGTGGCAATAAAAGCCTGAACGACAAACTAGAACTTCTGATAACGTAATTCATAATAGCTTCAAAGAGGTGCATCATATAGCTCGAAAGCAGTTGACGGACTGTTTTGTGGGTGCCTGGACAGACAGTGAAGCTGCTGTAAAATAAGAATCCTGTATTCAAAAGCCAACAACCAGCGAAAGTTCAGTATAGAGAGCTGATCAAGGGTTATCCTGTCACAGAGGGTGGCGACTCTAGGAAAGCTGAAAGGGCGGCACTGCATTTGTGCAACAGAGGCGTTGCAAGGGTTGTTTTGTTTAGTGGCTGTAGGCCTGTCAGCCCTGCAGGCCAGTTTATATCTGTAGAAGCTAATGCCAAACCAACTACACTCCCAAAAGCTGTAAATTTACAGCATGGTATTGGCAACCAAGTTTATTTAAATGCACCATTCGATAATTTTGTTGCAGTAACATTGACCACGTGGTGACCGGGGTAGGTGGCAGTTTCAACTCGTAGTAGGGTGTTTGGGTGCGCCTATTTGGTTATATTGACAGTGTTAGACTGAACTTTAGGCTCTCTTCATGTGTACTGTTTAATGGTAAGGTGGGCGATGGCTAAGCAGGCTAAAAATGAGATGAGATGGCCTTCGTAAGCCTAGCCGACGTGGAGAAGGCGAGCTTCACGGGAATGCAGGTGGCCTGAATGCAATAAATACAACAAACAGGAAACCTTTGGAGAAGCCCATATGGAATGAAGGACCATGCAAAAGGATACGGTTGAACAGTGTTGGTAAACATAATGCGTGCCAGTCGCACCGCAACACTGTCATGCTCGATTCAAACAGCAAGGTGGCCGTGTCGCCGCTTCAAAAAGTGCAGTGCCCGGTCTCCAGCAATGCCATGAGGCAAGCATTCGCATCAATGTATTACTTTAGCAAACACAACATGCCTCACACAACGAACTTTGAGCCGCTTTTTCGTCTGCTGTCTCTGCTTAGCCTTGATGTGAAAGCACTAATAACATCCGAAAAAAATATGTGCTGTAGTCAGAGATCAATTCAGGGGGTGGTGAATTGCCTGTTGAATGGTACTGAGGATAGAATACTACACGAACTTTGTCAGAGTGAGCCCTATGCTCTTATGTTCGACGAAACAACAGACTACACAACTGTAGAGCAGTAGCTGATCACTCACTACAGGTGCCCTTTTAGTGGGGAATTAAAAGTATAATTATCGGCCATGACTGATCTACTGGGCAACCACAAACCACACCGAGGTGACGAAATAGCAAAAGCCCTCAAAACTACCACAAATGCATGGGCCAATAAAATTTTATGACTAAAAAGGGTGAACTCTTTGGCGCGTTTTGCAGAATGAGAACTGACGACGCACCTGTTATGACAGAAAAAAAAAAAGGAGCCGCCGTGAACTTATTGATTGACTACCAAAAAGGTTCAACCGCTCCCCAGAACTTTCAGGCTGTAGGTTTTCACTGAGCGGCACACAAGCTCAACCTAGCAGCATGCCAAGCAACCAAATCAGTTCCACACACACAAAAAAAATTTAGACAAGTTTTGCAGCACGTGTACAACTTTTATGTATCTTTTTCAGTTTTAACTGCTGTGCGGAGTGCTGTCCAGGACATTTTGGAATTGGAGCAACGTGAAGGGAAACTCATTGAGCCATCTGCCACATGGTGGCCAAGTGTTGGAGGGTCGTGCACCGCCGTTTGCAATAGTCCCTCGGCCATCATCATCAGTCTCTCTAGGGAGGCAGAACAAGACAGTGACGTCAGGGCAGCGGAGCTACTCAAGCTCGTGATGAATGCAAAGTTTGTCGGGACTTTTCCCAGCAATAGACAAGCCTTCCAGAACTCTTCAAACATCATCGCTTTAGGCGCACTTTATACAAAAGCTTATCGAATCATGCACCTTAGAAACACAAAGTAAGATCCAGACAAAGGTTAAGAATTTTACATTTGGAGCATGTTATACTAGGGGCTCGTCATGCGCTGTCACCGTCCACAGCCTTTCCTCCTCCTCCACCAACCATCTGCGCATCCCTTCCTCCTCTCAACACAACGCGCGCTGCGCCCCTTCTCCCCTCCGCACGCCGCCCTCCTCAATAGGCACTGCTGAATCAGTGCAGGCGGCCATTGCCCTGAATGCTGTCAGCCACATGCTGGTGTACGACGACATGGGAGCGTGCACCGGCGGCGGTGCCGTAGGCGCGGAAGCCGGTGAAGAGGTGAGCGACGAAGACGCTCGCAAGTTCGTGGACAACACCTACAGCTTGCACCTTGCTCCGGGCGAGAACAAGGTTCCCATCTCGCTCTTCTTTGACGAGTACACCGAGAGTACGCCTTTCTCACCATATACCTCGGCGTACCTCGCACGATAAACGGCCCTCGTTCGACGCCGTTCGCAATTGCCAGCAGCGAGATCGGACGTACCGACTGACGTGGGGTGACGCCGGAACATGTGCTGCACATGGCCGCCAACGTCATGCGCTTCAACGTGGCCGAAAAGACGCTGACGTCCGTCGACGATTTCGAACTGCGGCCCGGCTCTCAACAACACACCAACGGTGAGCACCGCGTCTCTAGCGTCTGCGGGGTCGACGTCATGACGATGTACCTCGTGCCCAACCTATCGCGTGCCTCCGTGGAGAACTACGTCAATGAAGCTGTGGAAGAATACCTGAAACAACGACCGCAACAACGACCCTTCGTGATAGTTGGCAACTTCAACATCGACGACATCAAGGACGATTGGGTGGTCGACTACATAGAGTCGCGGCACTCGCTGAAACGAGCAGCGCACGACGGCAAACATCATCCGACCACGGTTCGCGTGACGTGCATCAACCACGTCTTTGCAAATTTCGACCTTCGACCGCTGCAACCAGACCCACTCACCCTTCACTTTACGGCCCATAAAGCCATCTTGCTCAAAATACCCAAAGCGTCTCATCAATAAACATCGTCTTTCGCAGCATACGTGCGTGCGTGTTCACTCGTGTTCAGTCATAACACACACGCATGTCACAAATTACAAACCACATTTATCGCAGTTCAACATATATGCTCCCCATGCTAACCAGTGTTCCCACTCGGGAAACTGAGGTAATTTTTTTTTGTGTCAGTCATTAGTCATACATACAGGTAACCATCACAGAGGAATCTGAACAACGGCTCGAGAGAACCAAAAGGGTATCTGTTAAGACGCTACTGGAAAATAACCAGGACAGGTTTCAGGACCACCCTATAGTGGCTATTCTACTGTGTTTGCCCACAGCAGATACAAACATTGGTGGAAATAGAATTAAAATTGTCAATACACTGAAAAGGCTGTGCCCACCACCTGGCAACCCATATATTAGGACATGCTTACAGAGTGAATTGCTTTTGCCAACTTCGTATTTGAATGTGAACGTTTACAAGAGCTGACAGCTGCACACTTGTTTTTTTTGCGTGACATGATGTGAAAGACCTGTTTCCTGTCATGGCTAATTTAGCAGCTTGTATTCCCACCGCACACTGGAGACTGTGAGTGACTTTTCAGCTCTGAAGCTGATTACGACACAATTAAGAAACTGCTTGAAAGAAAGATCACTGGACTGCCTTATTCATATTTCATACAAAGAACCCGATGTTTACACCTACCCATTATGAAGTTGTTGAAAAGTAGGCGAAGAGCAAAAATCGAAGACTGAAGGTCTAGCATGTCTGGGACGGTAGAAATATAGTGCCTTCTCGTATTTTGCAATCGAGTTTGAACATCTGCTGTTGCATTTTATTATTCGGTTCATGCTCACATGACATTCCTTCTGCTTGAACCTCAGCTTGTCTTTCGATTATTTGGTTAATGCTGATGTGGAACGCCCTTCTTCCCCTCCCATCTCAAAAATTTTAGGAGGGAACCCAGCTCTTCTTTGTGCACTAGAAAAAATTGAAATAGTAAGTAGTGCGAAAATACTGAGTTATCTTTATGAAAAATATGTCTTGGGACTGACACGTCAAATGAATTTTAGGCAAGCTATTTTGTGTGGACGGTATGATGGTATGCCACAGGTGTATATTGCCTTTCAAAGTGAAACTTCTTTGCAAAACACTTTTTAAGGTTACATTATTGTTTTTTGGTGTGGGAGAAGAAAATAATAATAATTGTAGGGGTGTAACATACCAAAACAATATTATAAGAGACATCGTAGTGGAGGGCTCCGGAAATTTCTACCACTTCAGGTTCTTGCACCTGAATCTAAGCACACGTGTCTCGAGCATTTTCGCCTCCATGTAAAATGCGGCCGTTGTGGCCGGGTTTCCATCCCGCGACCTGCGCCTCAGTAGCCGAGTGCCTTAGCCACTAGAACACCGCGGCGGGGAGCCCGCGAGGAAGGCGCTAAAGTCCCGACAAGCTGACAAGACGCTCGCTGCTGTTGAGACCTGCTGGTGCGTTACCAGAAGCAGGAACGGCACACTGTACAAGCCTGCTGGTCAACTTCAGAGCCAGAACTTGAGCAGCGCAAGAGCACTGCGCGTCAGTGAACGAGAGCAAAGCCAAAGGTCTTTGTTGAGCGACTGACTGACTGAAAAGGCGCTTCAGGGTGCTACTTCAGGAGTAGAGCAACAGACAGAGTTAACGTGACTGAGTCAGGCAATGACAGGGGTGATCTGATGGAGCACCCAGAGCATGAACAAATTTCGTCATAACTGCATTGCCGACAAGACTGACGCAATTCCAACTGACAAGGTCATCGAGCCACTCATTACTACAGACTGAGGCCTGCTTTGTGCTCTCTTGAGGTCCTTATTTAAAACTGAATGCATTCGCCTTCAAGCACACACAGCGAGATGGTGGATCCAGATAGAAATGTGGTGGACGGCAACAAGTGTTAATGAATCAGATCACACTCGCAAGTTAATGCTTGACATTGAAGCACGTACCTCATCAGAGGGGCCAGAAAGCCGAAACCAGAATACCGGTATCAGATGGTACGCGAAAGAGTTGAAAGCAGTTCTTGTACCCAATGCCCACTAACCAGCCAACAATTCCTGCCTGGTTCAAGAACGTGGACGCTCTTATTGTGGCATTGAGCATACCTGAGGAAATTCAGGGCACGATCATATTACCATTCCTAAGTAAAAAGATGCGTATATTCGTTGCAAATCAATCTTAAGCTGGGGTAATGCCGTACTCGGATCTAGAATCGGGAGTGCTAAAGGAGCTGTGGTATGACGCCTAAAAATCTTAAGACTTTATATACTCCAGAAAAAGTTTGTACATTCTCTTAATGTAGCATATATTCCCACACTTCAGATCAATGGGATCTCACATCTGAATCGAATCTCACATCTTTTAGATGTGCAAGTGGTGGGCACATGCATCGAACTAACGGAGGCCCACCACCGCAAATATGATAAAGATACCAGATCTGTTCCAGATCTTCCGAAACCTACCGTATTAAGTGTCACCCTAACCTACAGGGGAACATGGCAGGTGAGTCCGTCCGGACACTGCTGGCAGTTGGCCTTAGCAGAAACGATATTAATATGATGACAATCCGATGTTTGCAAGGAGGCCTGGCGTCTTTCAGGATGCATCAGCAGACTACTGCAGTCGTTCGTCGGAGGGGGGGCTTCTAAGGCTGACCTGGTCCCAACACCACAAGTGGTGGTGTTTTCATGATCCCTCTGCCCTTCAGAAGATAAGCTTTTTTCACTATTTTTAAGCAAATTTCACCAATTTTAAGCAAACTTAATCTGTATGTTCAGTCTTTAAAATGAACAGTTATGCAGAGTTCAAATGAGAAGTGAAAACAAACTTAAAAGTTTCTCCAAGACTTATCTAAAAAAAGCCCTCATATGATTCTCGTTGCACAGACCAGCGAAAAGCGCTCTTCTAGCTTTCGATGCGACTGTGCCGCACCTTTCGCCTAGGCCTGGCATTTTTTTTTTATGAATTAGTCATCGAAATAACTATAACCTCTGCACGAACACTACATGAACATTTTATCAATACATTCTCTCATAACAAACAAATGTAAAGTCTTGCATTTTTAACTTTTTGCCACTGATGTGACTATTTTAATATATCATGAAATTGTTCTAATATTTTTTTTTGACAACTTGTAATTTTGAATGTGTGCTCTGCATAATTTCCATTCCTTTTTTTCTTTCTGAACACGCTGCTATCTCTGCCTGCATTGGAGAAGTGGCTGCAGGACTGTTAAACTGCTTGAGCTTCAAGCAATCTTTTTCAGCAGTCTCCTCCATTGTTGATGAAAATAAAGTGATTATTATTAACAATGCAAATGAAAATAATCTGTAGTACTATGTACTGAAGGCAGTACGAATGTGCAACATTGTGGAAAAATAACGTGAGATTTTGTTAATTGAGGGCACATATAAAGCAAACATTGTAGGCTATGTTCTTTACTCAATGTAAGCTCATGATAGCAGTAGAAGTACAGTCGTGAGCGATATGAAGGCAATTCCACAAGCGTCCAGTTGCCCAAGGCCCCAGGGGCATAGTGACACGTTTCAGAACTGTGAAAATCGAGATCACCCCTACAACGAACTCTTAAAGAAGCCATGACATGGTCACCCTACTTTTCGTGGTTTTCAGCAAAAACTACGAGCATAGAGTGTATTATGCCTACCGAGATATGAAAAGTGCACCCTAAAAGAACATTTCAGTGGAAAACAAGTCATAGAAGTCGCCGGCCGTAAGCTCCGCCCACCGCCGGTAACCACTATTTTGTCATGGCACGTGTGACGTCATGAGCTGAAAGGAGCGGAGCTGTAGTATTTCAATGAATTTCAGCCACTACAAATTGTCCAACTGAATACGACACTCTTCCTGGCTTGTACTCATCCCACTTTATGTACCAGGTGCTCATCAGACTCCTTGTGGTCATGGCGAATTTCATCGCGACTATGCCTCTCGGTGAAGATGAGCCATAGCATATGCTGAAACGTGTTTCTGACAAATCCGCACCCGGTTTCAACGAATTTCGGCTGCTACAAATCGTCCAATTAAACACGACACTTTTCATGGTTTGTACTCACCTCACTTTATGTACCAGGTACTCATCAGATTCCTCGTGGTCACGGCAAATTTCCTTGCGACTACGCCTCTTGAAGACGAGCCATGGCATATCCATAAACATGCTTCACTGAATTCATCTAGTCGTCGCCTTGGGCATCACGGGATTCCTACTAATCTGCACACCATGTCATTGAGAAATACATGGATAAGCATCGTGGGACAGCTTCGTTTCTGCTCTACCGCAGCTATAAGGGCGGCCCCTGGACTGCCTTAACTGAGACACTACACTGTTCCTGGCCTGTACCCATCTCGCTTTATGTACCAGGTGCTTATCGAATTCCTCGTGGTCACGGCGAATTTCGTCGCGACTACACCTCTCGGTGACGATGAGCCGTGGAATATGCTTGAACGTGCTACGCTGAATTCATCTAGTCATCGCCTTGAGCAGCACGTGATTTCGACAAATCTGCACACCAAGTAATTGAGGAATACATGGATAAGCATTGTAGGACGGTTTTGCTTCCACTCCACCGCAGCTATAATAGCCACCCACCTGACCTGCCATACCTGGAACATGACACTCCTCGTGGCCTATACTCATCTGGCTTTAAATCCTAGGTTGGTTATGTGAAACACTCGCTTTGTTACCAGTCGAATAATGTCTCACTTATCAGCGTCATGCCCCATCGACAAGCGTTTATTGTGTCATTGTGTTGATTTCTTTGGGGCGAGTATTTTGTCTGGGTTGGTATACGTGGTCTTTGAGGAGTGTCACCTGTTTCACAATGAGTTATCACTTCTGTGCAAGGATGTGGAATCAAAGCCTGGTCCCATCCGAAGCTGAACATTTTGAAAAATGCCATACTGCTAGCCACGGGCCATCACACAACTAAGATCCAGTATCCCCATGTGCCGCCAGCCAGCTGTGTCTCACCAGATAGAGAACGAAAGAGATGAGTATTGCACATTACGCACATAGCGCAGGGTTTCACATGCGGTTTCTCGACGATGCTGCCTTCAAGAATTAGAAGGGCTCATGTAGCTTTCTGGGCTGATGTACTTAAAAAACACACCCAACGTCTCCCAAGTAAAGGGACGATGATACAGTCTCCACCAGGCGCACTGGAGAATCCGGCAATGAGACGGTCAGACATTCAGTGTAGGATGGCGGCTCTAGGCTACATAGAAGAATTCAACCCGGAGCATTGTTTGACTTGGTATGGTTGGCTCTTGTGCCATCTGTTCCCAATACCAGAATGTTCGTGAAAATTGTGGCCACCCCGAAAGGTCATTTGACACCTCAACAGTCAGACATTTTGTGCCAGAAAGCATTTTACAAAAGGCACCAATATTAGAGTCTGCGAGCGTCATCATAGTTGGACTCATATTGTTGGGTCAAAACCAACTTCGCTAGCCTGGAGGAGATGCTCCACAATCCGTTAGTGTGCGGGCTACTGAACGGCAAGGACATACATGCTAAGGTATACAATTTTTCTGTACAGTGCCCGACTTTCAGCCCAATTGATTACTCTGACGGCACAGAAAGGCTCAGCATGCTTTCCACTGAATGTGGGTGATGTGATAGTTGACGTTTTCTCCTACCTCGAGAAAACCTCAAAGGGGAAGGTCTGGCTGAAAGCTTTTCAGTTTCTCCACAATGTAAAAGCCAAGAAAATTTTAAAGCGTGTCAGTACCAGGTGGCTTTCTCTTGGAGGCAGCCTGAAACAGCTTGTGGACCAGTGGCAGTGACTGGTTAAATTCCTTTATAGTTAAGGAAGGCCCGCTCGGGCAGATTTCCAAATTACCCAGCAAAATCATGTAACCTTTGCATTGGCCTTCAAAAACATGCAAAGTAAGCACAGCACAGTCATCAGAGCAAAAGACCAAGTACGGGTACAAATGTCCCTATGTCACATAAAACTCCCAAGCGAATCCAGAACTGTCAAGGCTTAAACGGAGAAGAAAGGCTATTCATGTTTTTTCCCTCAGACATAAATGGAGAAAACTACGAGTCCTTGCTGTCGATAATTCCAGAATTTGAAAAAGTGAATGTGTTTCTGAGCTCTGAAACCCCTCATGTGCACCTGCTCCGCGAAGTGCTTAGTACCTTGCTAAGAGAGATGGTGTGTTTTGGCAAACCCTCAGCTATAAAAAAAAGTTGATGTGCCAGCAGACATTCACTACAAATCTGTCAGCCAAAGATATGAACATATTGCGTTTAGAAGTATGACCACACACACACTGCAAAGCTTGAAAAAAGAAGCAACAGAAGTTTTTTTTTAATACATACAAGATTGTTTTTTGTCACAGAAATAGAGTATATTATCCTGAAGATTCTGCTGAAGTGCAAGCTGTTGAAGAGTGCAGTAGTAGCAATGCTTGCTTCTAATAAACATGCCAGGCTTTCTGATGTCAAGTACTTGATCAACTACTTTCCAGTGATCTTACCACTTCAAGAGGGGCATGATATGGATTCTGTATTCCGCTCTGAATGACATTCAGCCAGAGTATAGTTGCCTTCAGTTAGAAGACGTACACATTCAAGTAACTTCGGAGCAGCAGACTGATGAGCAATAGTGGATGGTCTCCACTTTACAAGAAGCGCATTGTGGCTTGAAGTATACCACACTTTCGAAATTGGTGTTGGGGGTCCCAACACTCCCCCATGGTAACGGTGAGTGTGAACGAATCTTCAGCAAAGTAAAAAAGAAACGTACACCAAGTTTCGTACCTCCGTGCCACAAAAAAGAAGAGCAGGGGCCGGATTCGCAAAACTCACTTACGAAAACATTTTTGCGCAAGAGAAATTTTGTTGCGTAAGTCGATTCACGAAACGAAAAAACATCGTAAGAGGCCATCGTTGTCACATCGGCCGCTGCAAATAAAACGCGCTGTGACTGCCCGTGAACATGTCAGCGATGGTGATGCAGTTGCTATATTTGCTTACGTCACCGAAAAGTGCTCGTAAGTGGATTCACGAAGCGAAATTGTGCGTAAAAACAGCATCGCTGAGAGAAAATCCTAAGAGTGGTCCGGACCACTCTTAGGAACAATGTGGCTACTTAGAACCTGCTGCCGCGGCGGTATAGTTTGGTGCCCTGGCTGGTTTTAAGTTAATTCACGCCCATTAAGGGCTGCCTGATGACTGCTGGTGCGTTTTTATTTCTTTCGGCGCTTTGAGCTTCGCGTGTTGTTTCCCTTGTACGCAGTGGATGGTGTTGACAACGACCATCGTACAATAAGTTCGAAGTCGCAGTAATTGAAGAATTCTATTGGGCGTCAATGGCATAAAACTATGCATGTAAAAATTTGTGGTTGGATGAAAACCAATGTGATACGTGAATGGTCGGTGCATTCGAACGCCGCATGGCATAGGAACAACCTTATTTGTTATGTTGTTGTGTTGCACCCCATCTCATCCAATTAAAAGTGCGACTCGAGATCTTTGCCTCATTGGTGGAAATTACCACCAAAGAGGTTAATGGGAGCACATTCTTTGCACGCTATTGGAAATAAAAATGAGAGGAAGTTTTCAGTGAGTGGTTCATAAAGTTTGTGCTCTAGTGTACTTTCATTGGCTCTAACTGTCCAATGGTTGCGATCTCTGAAATACAGCTATCGATACGCTTTGGGACGATCTGGAACAAAGCGTACTTTGTAAACCAAAGCGTATTAAGGGTGCGCGTGATTACGCATGGAACTACAAACAAATCATGCATCTTCACCTTCACTGTTCAGACACCGATATGGACTGTGATAATATGGCAAGCAATCGGAATGAAATGACCCTAGTAACTTTGTATGACACCGAAAATATGCAAACCCTCACGATGCTGGAGCAAACCTTTGCAGAATTCATCCCTGCGTCAATTACCAGCCATTTAACTTGGCGTCAATTACCAGCCATTTAACTTGGCGCACAAACATCATTCAAAGGTAGAGCGAGCCACTGACATGTATTTTGTGCGACGCAGCGACCACTTGACCTGAGAATAATAGCATTGCGAAGGTGAATCCCCTGTCGCATGCTCTGATCGAAACAGACGACAAATGCAAGCAGACGACGGCTTGGCCGACAGGCACAGCTTGTGATTGGTTGTGAAGCAATACCCTCTACATCAGCTCACTCCTTGACGTTGCCAAAACACTTCTTTCATCTGGCACGCCTGTCCTGTTCGTCATATCACCCCCCTCGCACATAAGAGAAAATTTTTTCACGCCATGAAAATAGTGCAAGTACTTTTTAAGAGCTCTCTTATGTGCTGCGCATTTGTCGAAAACAACATGGCGTCGTAAACAGCATATCGGTCGGTGCGACTTTTAGCAAACGCTTCTCGCACGAGTTACTTCAGCGTTTGACCGGATGTGTTGCGATTACAGCAGCTCTTTCGGTGCGTGCAAGCAGTGTGGAAAGCTGAGGCAGTGCAATGGTGTACGGTGAAGCGCAGCGAAGCCTGTGCGTCGGTGTGGTTATCAAGCGGGGATCAGCGTCGATTTATCGACGGCAACTAGCACTCGAGAAGCCTGCAATATCTGTTTGTGTGCCGGTAACAGTTCATTCGCTTGACTTTCCAGTCTCTCAGTTGGGTGCTGTGCGACATTTCGGATTGACAGCGTTTTGACACGTTACTTGAGTGACCCCAAGTATGTACGGAAACGTATGAACTGCGCGCTCGGTTATTGCTTCGCCACCAGTTAGCCCGTACGCTTCTATTTACTTGAGAGCAATGTACTGTTCGAGAGTGAAACGATGTTCGTGTTGAACAGTGGTGCTGTGTTGACGTTCCAAGACTTTTGAGCAAGCTGTGCTCGTGTGACCAAAAATTGAAAGACAGCGTTGATAACTGTTTTGTTTTGTACGCCGACCACCCGGCCGTCGCCTACGTAGATGCGGCCCGATACAATGCACGCAGGGACGCCTTCGTAGTCGTTTCCGTGTCGCCCTCCTCAGCTCCTTTGGGGCCGACCATCACGGCTGGCACCGTCAGAACGCCTTACGCCGTCGAGGCGGAGGAAGTGGCCATTGCTTTGGCCGCGACCTCGGCTGACGCAAGCGTCATAATCAGCGACTCGAAACAAGCCATCTCGAATTTCGCGCGAGGTCTCGTCTCGCCTACCACCTTACGGCTACTTCGGCCCCTACTGCAGCAAGATGAGCAGTGCCGCATAGAACTGATCTGGGTCCCCGCCCACTCGGGCCACCCCGGCAACGAGACAGCTCACCAACGCGCTCGAGGATTCGTCGACCGAGCGGTGGGCCACTCAGAGTCGGACGCCCTGGTGCCGGAGCCCCTGGTCACCTACCACGACATCACTCAGCATTATCGCCTCGAGCGATATTTCTATTCACATCCTCACAGCAGCCTTCCCAAGCGGTCCGAGATCGCCTGGCGTCGCCTACAGACCCGCACCTTCCCGTGCCCCCTCGTGTTTTCATACATGCACCCAGGTGCCATCGATCCACGCTGCTGCCTGTGCGGCAACGTTGCCTCGTTGAACCACATCCTCTGGGGCTGCCCGGAGGATCCCCCGCCCGCCGACCTCCTTTGCTCACCCCCCACCGAGGGACAATGGGAGGCCCTTCTCTCCAGCAACGACATAGACATCCAGACACGGGTCCTGAAACGAGCGGAAGAAGTCATCGAGAAGCACAGCCTGGCAGCCTTCGTGGCTTAGCCTCCTTTACCCCTCACCCCTTCGACTAATAAAGTTGTTACTCACTCACTGTTTTGCCCTCCGAAGTTGTGGTGGGGCAGCTTGGCGCTTTTGTTTGTTAAGTCGTCACTTCTCCTTTTTGTGATAACCATAGTCCTAGCGCTGTGATGTGATCAACCAAAACTGCGAGATGCTACATTCTGTTGTGGATCGTGTTACTTTGGAAGCGTGCCTAGACTGTTCTTCGGTAACAACTTGAGAGTTCTATGTGGCAGCAAGAGCCCGTGAACGTCAAGCTTCCCTCCCGCCCCCAGACCTAGCGCTGTGATGTGATCAACCAAAGCTGCGAGATGCTACATTCTGTTGTGGATCGTGTTACTTTGGAAGCGCGCCTAGACTGTTCTTCGGTAACAACTTGAGAGTTCTATGTGGCAGCGAGAGCCCGTGAACGTCAAGCTTCCCTCCGGCCCCCAGAAAAAGCAAAGATTTCACCGGTACCTTGCTTTGGATGACGTTGTAAGCCAATATCGCCTAACTACAGGTTCCCAAGTTCGTCTGGCCATCGTTTTGCACGGCACTAGAGCCTTGACAACAGCCGGTCATGGCCAGTTCTTACACTTTATCAATGGACGTGCACGCCTGGCCAGCCTTTCATTGCTGTCATTGGCAGCTTCCAGTCTGCAGATGCCCTTTGCCTGTTGGCCGTACTTGGTTCCTCATGACACCGACGGCTACTAAATGCTGCCATCGGTGAGTTCACCTTGCAGAACTCAATTTCACCGGTACTGTCATTCACGCAGTACTATAACGTGTGCAAGTTTTTAAGCCCATCTTATGTAATGTTTCTCTATGGTAAGTTGAAGCATGAAAAATTTACTACTACTGTTATATACATACATATATTATGGAGCAAATACATAAAAAGTTTTTTGTGATTTGATACAAGTGAGCTCTTGTTTGATTATGAGGTTGGGCCTGTCGATTGACCACGTTTGATAGTTGGAAAGTTAATGTGAATTTATTTTTCAGGAGCCAGGTTGCACTTAAAAAATTTATGTTATTTTGGAAAATTAGTTCTATAGACGATTACCACTGTGGTAGTACTATACTTCACTAGGACATATATATTGCGGTACGCAAATTTTACATGAGGCTTCAGTTTATTTCAAAGTGATTATAGCAGATTTTGGTCACTTTAACGAAATGATAGCTTCCTCAAATAAGTATTAGAAGTGAGTGCTGTTAATGATTGTTTTTAAATATCTCGTTTTTGGCTCTTCACAGATCGCAGAGATTGGTTTATTAAGGTCCTGTGATGCATCGATTGCACATTCTGGCACATCAATCCTCATCATTACTTGGAGCACCTGTACAAAAATAGGAAGGACACGTTCTCCCTAACTATGCAGCCTATGTCACTGCTGGGACTGTTATCATTCAGCGGATGTGGCGTGGAAGCATGCATGGCAGCCTCATCTGGAAGGACTGCGATCTGCTTGGGAGCTTTGAGGGCACAAAACTGCGTAACGGCTGGCTGCAAGGTTAGTTTTTCTTTAATACATACGATTACGTGAACACCACTTACTGTGCACAAATTGAAAACCCAAGCATGGTTGCTTTCAGTGGATACCTGTAATATTCTTACACATAATTCTTATTCAACATTTAGAGAACTAAATTGCAAGATAATTGAGAATGTTGAAAGCTGCAAGCCTGCAGCTTATGAATGAAACTCCAATAATCTGAGACTCAAAAGCTTGTGCTTTGAAACGAGCACAAATACTTTGATTCCTTATTGAGCTCTCGAGCTTGTGACTCCCTCTGTGGATCAAGTGCTCTGGAAGGAAATAGCAAGAGGGGGAAAATTACCTGGCTGTTCACAACTTGCAAGGAGAAAGACCTATTGAAGAAGCCTCAGATGGCATAGGGCCAGTAACTGCATCTTTTACCTAATGTAGCTTTTTCTATCTCAGTGCTGTTGCTTGTGTTTCAGTCGAACATGTTCACCACGATTGTATAGTGATCAGGGTTCTCCCCACGGTGGTCGGCGGTGGTTTTGCCGTCCACCTCTCCGGCCGACCGTTCACCTCTCCAGTCGGCCGTCCACCACTGCCCACCTCTCGGGGTTCAAGCTTGCTGTACTCGAAGAAAACTGGAACCTACGAGTGCGAGACGCCGGCACGCCGGCTCCCGCAAGCGCGAACCGAAAAAGCAGGCCGGGAAAGAAATGTTCAATGAACGAACCCGTCAGCGGCTGGAGAGAAAAGTTAATGTCAAGGAACGCGCTCATCGCAAAAGAACAGGAGTTGAGAGCGCACGGTGATACGGGTGCCATTTCCCCTTTCATGCCTAGGCTTGGCCGGCATGGCTGTGGCTTGGCTGCGCTGGCGGATAATGCGGAAGAACTTCAAAAACTGGCTGACATATGTGGTGATGAGGCAACGTACCTAGGCCTACATTTTAACCCACAGAAATCTGGAGTCATGGTGTTCAACGAGGAAGCTCATGTAGCACCAATAAGGATACAACAGGAAGACATACCATTAGTAAATAAGTACAAATACTTGGGGATCTGGCTTAATGAAGGAAAAGGCTACCTGAATGCTCATGAAGAACACCTCAAACTGAAAGGGAAACGAAATGCAGCAGTAATGAAACATAGAGCACTTTGGGGACACAATAAGTACGAGGTAGTACGAGGCATCTGGAAAGGGGTAATGGTGCCGGCGCTCACGTTCTCTAATGCCGTATTATGCTTAAAGTCAGATATCCTGTCGGGGCTGGAGGTTAACCAAAAGGCAGTCGGCAGGTTAGCTCTGGGAGCTCACAGTAAGACTACAAACGAGGCTGTACAAGGCGATATGGGTTGGGCTTCATTTGAGGCGAGGGAAGCACAAAGTAAAATACGGTTTGAGGAGCGACTTAGACATTTAGATGAGAAGAACTGGGCAGCCAGAGTGCACAGATACCTGTACCTGAAAAGTGTGGACACCCAATGGCGGAAGAAGACGCGAAAGCTGGCGACTAAATATACCTTGATCGCGGCAAATAAGCAAAGGGGGCCAGTTAAAAAGCAAGTGAGGGAAGCAGAGACGCTCATGTGGAAAGAGAGGATGGAAAAGAAGGGATCGCTGGGAATCTACAAGGCAAGCAAATAAGAGATCCGGAAAGAGAACTTTTATGACAACAATAAAGGTAGTGCGTTGCTCTTTGAAGCGCGGGCTGGCTGCTTGAGAACTCTAACTTACAGGAGCAAATATTCGTCACAGGATGAGACATGTGTTGGATGTGGCATAAATAAAGAAACAATCGACCACATAGTCATGGAATGCCAAAAGATTCAGCCGGATAGAAATGGGGGGAAGGTCACACTTCCTGAGGCGCTGGGCTTCGCGGTTGATGGAAGCATTAACTGGTCAGCAGTAGGTATTACTAAGCAGCGGCTGGAGTATTGGTGGAGGAAAAGCAGAGAAGTCGATAAAATAACATCCCAGCCAAGAGTAGTGGCTGGGCAAAATTAAAAAGACATCCGAGTTGAGGGACACAATTTAAACTCGAACTATTAAGGTAGGCTAGATGGCGCATGCCGTCACCCCGATTCAAAGGGGAGGCCTTTAATCATCATCATCATCTCCATACAGCTTCGGCATTCGGCTCGCCGATACCGATCGTACAGCTCGCGCGTGCGCTCTCATCGTTGTTGAGGGCCTCTATTCGCAACGTTGTCGCTGCTTTCTTCCTCAACTTTTTTTTTTGCTTTCTCAAGAAGCTGCATTTTCCTATTTGCGCAGCATCACTAGTAAAGACAGCGCCTACACGCTCGGCGTATATATACATTTTTAAAACATTCGTGGTGTGGCGCCACTGAACGTCCCATCTTCATAACCCCGTAAATCCAATCCAATCCAAGCAAACGAGGCGGGCGCACGCGCGCTACGCCAGTGGTAGATATTCTCTGACTACGCGAACAAAAGCCTCGTGGAATTCGTAGTCGTTCATTGTTCGTTCAGTCAGAGGTTCAGTCGTTCAGTTGGTTCAGTGTGCGGGAGATGGCTGCAAGAAAAAAGGCGGCGCAGCCGTCTCTGCTGTCGTTTTTTTCTCGAAAAGCTACCGAAGAAGTGACCAGTAGTGATCCGCAAGAACAAACTACGCAGCCGGAAGCACCCGACGTGGACGCTTTTGAGCCCCTGACATCGCCTGTGTCACAGGGACTGAAATCCAGTGCGCATGATGGCGGCAGTTCAACCCCAAGCGTTGAAGCAACGTGTGATGAGACAAATGCTTGCGAAGTCGGCAAGCAGACCATCCATGGCTTTTTTATGACAACATCAAAGGTGGGATGTTTTGCAAGCTGTGCATAAAATACAACAAGGGGCCTTTAGAGAAGCCCGTATGGAATGAACAACCATGCAAAAGGATAGACAGTGTTCGTAAACATGATGCGTGCCATTCGCACCGCGACGCCGTCACGCTAGAGGCAAACAGCAAGGTGGCCGTGTCGCCGCTTGAAAAAGTTCAGAGCCCGGTCTCCCGCAACGCCATGAGGCAAGCATTTGCGACGTCCATGTATTACTTGTGCAAACACCGGATACCACACACAACGAACTTCGAGCCGCTTCTCGGTCTGCTGCCTCTGCTTGGCCTTGATGTGAAAGCACAAATAACAGCCGGAAAGAATGCTACGTACTGTAGCCAGATATCAATTCAGGAGATGGTCACGTGCCTGTCGGATGTCATTGAAGATAAAATCCTTTGCGAACTTCGTCAGAGTGAGCACTATGCTCTCATGTTCGACGAAACTACCGAGTGCGCAACTGTGGAGCAGCTGGTCATCCACTGCAGGTACATTTTCGGTGGGGAATTAGGAGTAAAATTCCTGACTATGATTGATGTACTGGGCAACCACGAACCACACCAAGGTGACGAAAGAGCATTAGCCCTCAATGCCACCAACATTGCTTGTGCCGTTGAAGATTTTATGAATAAGAAGGGTCTGCTCTTTGGTGCCCTTCGCGGAATTGGAACTGACGGCGCACCTGTTATGACGGGAAAAGAAGGGGGGGCTGTGAAGTTATTGATTAACAAGCAAAAAGCTCTAACAGCTCCCCACAGCTTTCAGGCTGTAGGGGTTCATTGTGCGGCACACAAGCTCAACCTAGCAGCATTGCAGGCCGCCAAATCAATTCCATACATCAGTAAATTTAAAGAACTTTTGCAGCAACTGTACAACTTCTATGCATCCAGTTCAGTTCGAACAGCTGGGCTGAGTGCTGTGCAGAACATTTTGGAGTCGGAGCAACGTGAAGGGAAAATCATCGAGCCATCTGCCACACGGTGGCTGAGTGTTGGCGGGTCATGCACAGCCATCCGCAATAATCTCTCGGCCATCATCATCAGTCTCTCTAGGGAGGCAGAACAACGCAGTGACATCAGGGCAGCGGGACTGCTCAAGTTCGTGACGAATGCAAAGTTTGTTGGGACTCTACTGATGATGTGTGACCTTCTCCCAGCAATTGACAGGCTTTCCAGAACTCTTCAAACATCATCGCTGCAGGTGGACCTTATACAAGGACTTATAAAATCATGCATAAAGACCTTGGAAACGCAAAGCAACATCCAAACAAAGGTCAAGGATTTTTGTGTCAGCCATGACATAGAGGTAACCATTACAGAGGAATCTGAACAATGGCTCCATAACACCAAAAGGGCACTTGTCAAGAAGCTGCTGGAAAATATCCAGGACAGGTTTCAGGACCACCCTATATTGGCCAGCTATTCTCCTGTGTTTGACTGTAGCAGCTACAAACAAATGGTTGGTGGCAACGGCATTGAAGTTGTCAGTGCGCTGCAGAGGCTTTGCCCCACTCTTGGCAAGCCATATACTGAGGATATGCTTGCAGAGTGGATTGCTTTTGCCAACTTCGTGCTTGAGTGCGACTGTGTACAAAAGCTGACAGCTGCAGACTTCTTGCTTTTTGTGGCACATGATATGAAAGAACTGTTTCCTATCATGGCTTGTTTAGCAGGGTCATATCTTGTACTGCCACCGCACACTGTAGACTGTGAGCGAGACTTTTCTGCTCTTAAGCTAATTAAGACGCAGCTAAGAAACCGCCTGAAAGAAAAGTCGCTGGACTGCCTTATTCGCATTGCATGCGAAGGACCTGATGTTGACACCTATCCATATGAAGAGGTTGTTGAAAAGTGGGCGAAGAGCAAGAATCGGAGGCTGAAGGTGTAACATCTCTGGGAAGGCAGAAATAAGAAATAAAGTCCCTTGTATTTTGTAATTCTGCTTGAACATCTGCACATCTGCTGTTGCGCTGTCATTATTAGGTTCATGCTAATAGGACCCACCCTCCCTCCCCCTGCTTGACCCTCTGTTGTGTTGTCATTATTCGGTTAACGCTCATATGACACGACCTCCTCCTCCCCTCCTCCTCCCCCCCCCCTCGCCGTCCACCTCTTAAAATTTTCTGGGGAGAACCCTGATAGTGATATATATTTTTCTACAAATTGTACCTAACCTAAGTATGCATTGTTGATCTCTAAAGGTGACGTTCAGTGTGTTTCGAAGCCATGGCTTCTCATTTCTCTGTCTGTAGCTAGCCTATTTCAGCAGCAGAGCGATGCAGCTAGCACACATGCAATCCAAGTCATGGAGCGCTCCTTTGGTGTTCTGTGCAGGACGCAGCATATCCATCCGGCAAGACACTGGTATCAACAATAATGGTGAGTGTTGGTGGCACCTGTAGGAGCCCATTGTGTTTGTTGCGTATGATTATTTCCCCTGATAAAGTGCATTTTTGAAAGGTTTTCTTTATTTAGAATAATAGATGTCAGCAACAAGCGCACTCATACTCCGCAAGTTTTTTGTGTCTTCTAGACTGCCCATTTGCTCCTATACGCAGTACGGTGAGCTGGCTATGTTAGACAGCCTTAAAGTTATGAACATTGGCTGTTGTGTTGTAATGCAGTCTAACTTGTGTTTCTTAGTGAACTTATTTGTCGTCTGCTTCTCGCACCTAGTGTAAAGTCAAAATAGAAGAAACTTTACTGGCTTTTTATGTCTGGCAGAAGTTTCATGTCTTCATCTATAACATTGTAGTTTTGCTCTTGTATCATATTAAATATATTTTCAGTCTCCACTGTTTGTGTGTGTGTGTGTTGAGGCTTGTCATTGGCTTCTTAAAATACAATATCTGTAGATATGAGCACATAATTGACAACTATACACTCTTGCATGTAGCATGGTTGTAACAACGATCTGTATTTTTCTAAGTTCCAGCAGTAACAAGCGGTTCGGTGGTCCACGGTCATGTACAGTGTATCAAAAACAGAGCACAGAAGACCAACAAGTATAAAGGGACTGCCAGTGACTGTCCTCCTGCTCAAAGTTTACAACAGCAGAAAGAGCACATTGTGATGTCAGGAGCAGCTGCTGCTTAACTTCTTAGCAGTGCATTATTCAGCAGTTCATTTGCTTGCATTCGAAATTATTTAAATTTTGCATGGAAGATACCAAACTATGACACTAATTTAAAGGCTGCTGTAGTGTTAGTGGGAAATATTTTTGAGCTGAAGTTTTTAACATGTGTATCAAGTGCCTGCGTGCCTCTACATTTACATGCCAGAAATCACAGCATCAATAGTCGCCAATGGTAACTGTGGTTGCATTCTTTTGTAGTACAAGAAGTAAAGCCATGGATGCAGTAATCATGTACTTAGTGGATGTAATCCTTCAGTGTACACTCATTTGTATAGCACCAATGATGCCATGAGTGTATATGCTCTGGGAAGTGAATCTATATGGATTATTTTATTTGGAAGGAAGAGGATCATCACTAGTCCTAGTATATCTTAACAGTAGATTTTAGTGCTTGAGTATTATCCCACTGCCTGTCCTGTCCGTCCTTCAACAGTCTACTTATCTACTGTGTAAGTGTAACTTTTTAAATGTATACTTTGCTCTCATAGGTTTGTTCATATAGTAGTGCAAGTGACTTATCTATGCAGCTCTACTCAGACTAGAAATAAAAGTATTTATTTTTATATATAGCTATAGCATGCATTCACTTGTGTTTTTCTACGTGCCTGTACAATTGTTTAGCCCTACAAAAGTGCTGGTATACACTAATATTGAATCTGGCATCTTAAAATAGTTTGTTAGTGGAAGTAAGAATGTGTTTACAACCAATATTACTATCCTCAGGTGAACTGTGAAAACTGTGGAAATTTATTTACATTTTTTCAACTTTGTGAAGGCAAATGTTATGTTCTTTTATTGTGGTCCCTGTTTCATACAAATGACACATAATTACTTTGCGGTGGCATAGTATTAGTTGTTATTTTACACATATGTGCTGAGCAACATTGCAGTTGAGGCCAGCAGCAAGACATACATGCAGTGCACTGGAGCATTACCTCACATAGTGTATAGTCTTTGCCCACCAGTAAACTCAATATTTTTCAAGCAGACTAATAGACAGCTGTATGGGAACTGTGTTGATGTGCAAACTTTGAAGTCTTCTTGAAGAGTGTTTTTCATCAGCAACATCGCAGTTGAGGCCAGCAGCAAGACATACATGCAGTGCACTGGAGCATCACCTCACATAGTGTATAGTCTTTGCCCACCAGTAAACTCAATATTTTTCAAGCAGACTAATAGACAGCTGTATGGGAACTGTGTTGATGTGCAAACTTTGAAGTCTTCTTGAAGAGTGTTTTTCATCATTTTTGTCCAAGTGAAGTAGCTACCCAAGGCCACAACTGGTGGGAATGTGGTGGTTTCCTCTCTCCAAAAGCACTCTTACCAGCTGCCTCATAGCATGGGGTGAATTCACGAACTGGAAAATAATTGGTCTTTGTTTTCTTGGCCGAAAGAGTCGCTTCCATTGTTGAGCCACTACGAAGCGCCAGAATAGAAACTTTTAGCTAAATAAAGTTGATTCTACTTTTGAGAAGTGTTTTGGGGAACCGAAATGGCACCTATAGCTGTCAATATAAACACTGTTTGCACCAAGGAGCTTAGTAGCTTATAATTGTATTATTCATGTATTGTCTAGAATTTACTTGCGCTGTGCCAACTTTCAGCCCAAGTGTCCTAACATGCTTTGTTAGTGGGTTGTAAATGAGCCAAGCTATGTAAATAAACAGAGTGATATTGCAGACATGTACAAAATATTGATGCACAGCCCTTTTCTTTAGCATGACATTGTCAAAGGCTTTATTCTTGTGTTTTTATAAAAACTGCTTGTCACTGGGCAGCAGCGGAAAACTATGCATCAATCTTTTGCGAGATGGTTCGAGAAACACCGTGTTCAGACATAACAGTGCCGGTGGATTTCTCTCGTAAGTTACTTGCTGTAGTATATTCAAAATGAGTGTATTAGAATTGTTGTTTTATAGCCATTCATTTTAATATTTACACTTGAGTGTATGTATGTATGTATGGGTGTACATATGTATATGTGTGTGTGCGTATATGAATGTATGTATGTATCTTTCAAATGAGAATCCGTTTATCATTGGTGAGTAAGTTGGGTAATGATTTGGCTGAATTTGTTTCTAGTTATTTCTCTTTTGAGCCATTATACATTTCAATTTGTTTTGTACTGCATAAAAATAAATGTAACCTTGCACAGAATATGTGTGTTCGAAGAAGTTGTTTCATTTACCAACCTACAGTCATGGGCAAGAAATTGGGTAAAATGGAACGAACCTGCGAAGATTTTGTTTAGAGCACAGCTACTCTACATGGCATATCTCATACACATTGCGTTGGTTGAATATGTCGATTTCAATCTTTCAATTTTAATCAGAATAAGCAAGCTATCACCCGTGGTTGTATATGTGTGCGATATTAATGCATACTGTGATACCGGTTCGCAAATACAATTAGGGTCACAAACCTAGTCAAGCTGAATACACGAATTTTGTCCATGCACCTTTCATCTGCACTGAAACTGTTGTCAATAAAAAATAAACTTCAGTTTAGAAATTTATTCTAGTAACCAAAAGCAGGGTATCTCTTTATCACACAAATCAAATTGCCATTGTTCTGTTCCATTCTGGACAATAGGGGACCCACTCAGCAGAACTCGATTAACTGCTATAGTTTATTTTAACCATTGACAGCGACATTACACTGAAGCGTGCAGCATGACAAAGAGCGGGAGAGAAGACACAAACTAATCACTCGGTTTGCGTCAGCTCTAACTGTTCGTGCTCTTTGGTCTTGCTGCATGTGATGATGCCCACCAAATTAGCACGAAAGCGTGTCCCTACAAAGGCAGTCAACTTGGCTGCAAGCAGTTAGCTCACTGCATGTGTAGATTTTCTTCAAAACACCGTGAAGACTGATTGCTGGTCGAATATCCAAACACGTGAAAAGTAATATACCAGGTATGATATTGGTATTTCTGCACTGGACACTTTTGCAATAAGAAAGGATGGAGGAGAAAATTATGAACCCTGAATTGTTTAATTTTTGAAGGAGCGCAGTACAGCGCTTTTGGGTCAAAAGGGGAGTGAAAGAAGCAAGTGCGAAAGCCTACTTCTCAAAAAATTAGTACCCGCCACCACGCATAATGTCAGGCCGGGCAACCTCTTGAAAAAAAAAAGTTCTCAGTGATTCTGCGAATCGAACCAAGTACCTCCTAGATTGTAGTTGAGCGCTGTAACCGCTCGTCCACTGCAGCAGTGCTTGCATTTGCCCTATTGCTGATATATCGTCATTCCTTCGAATGAAGCCAAATGCAAAAACTTCCGGTGAAACTTTGTCAAAAATAGAAAAAATAGAATGCGTTTGCCCAAGGTTACTAGAAGATAGAAACTGCCACGTGCGACTGTATAACCGTGCGCTATTTATTCTTGTACATTACTGTCATGACGTTGGGATAGCCGGCTCTAACGTAGGCTACCTTCTCATAGTTTGCCAAATATAAATAAGAAAATAAAAATATATATCGGCCTGTAACAACGCTAATCAACTATTATGAGTTCACTTTCACTAGATGAATGCTCAGTTTGCTTCCATTATCGTTATTTCGGAAAGTTTTGACTCATTAAATCAACTCTCCTAATTAGCATTGATTCTCACATCTAAAAACAGTCACACTTCATCTCGCTTTCGGAGTGGCTGTCACTCCCATATAACGTGTACTCCACTTTTTTATGCTCTCCGAGCATCTGACGCTGCTTTGCGGAGACTTTCCCTGACGTCTCCTGGGCCAGAAAATTGTCTTTGTTATCTATCAATTTCAAGCTTTCACGAAGCCGAAACGAGAGTCTCTCTCTCTCTTCATTCTTTTCGCACGTGTGATAACGTCTCTCGACCTCAAGACTCGTATACACGTCCCTTGCTTTGTTTGCGCACTCAAACAACGCTGGACGAAATATTTGCACCGTGTTTTGTGAAAAGCATTAGCACTGAGACACCTCCCGACGAGTCTCCCTCATTTTACATAGACATATACCTAAGCGTAAGCACGTTCTCGCATTTCGGCTTTATAAAAATGCTGCGGTGCATGGAACCAGCGAAATTGCGCTCACAATTTCATTTGATTACTGCTGTTATCTATTTCCGCACAATTCGTCTGCAGGCACCAAAGTCGCTCATGTGTCTTGTAATAAGAATATTGTAACAAAGGCTACCTTTGGCTATAGGTACAAAACACCCTTACGTTCACCACTATACCGTGCTAGATTGCACTGAATTAGTTAAGTAGCAGCGCAGCTTCAATGAAATGTAAGGTAACTGGTCGCGTTAAATAGGGGAAGACATTCGAGGCACATTTTCAAACATTCTATGCATCGATATATGTGTGGTTTTATTTATGTGGTGCACCTGGAGTGTTGTTTACTTGTACTTGGCGAGATAGCGCATGGATTGCTCGGTGGCTTAAGGCCATCGAGCAATTATTTTTTTTAGCTACAGTCGTTGATTAAAGGCGAGTGCTTGGCTTTGCACAGCCCACCAAAACGTCTATTACAACGTACACGGCATCCCGTAAGCGCTGTAGCAGACGCTCGTGGAACTGAAATAGATGCAGCAAATCATTGGCTATCATCGTATACTCTCGATGCTAGACGCTTTGCGTGCTACCTTGATATTATCGGCACACACTTCTTTCTTTCCTTGTCGTTTCATCGACTATCGTGCGTCCTCCTTGCCCTCTTAAGTGCTGAATAAGTTAAATTCATACCCGCGCTATAGTAATCCCTCCAGATAAGAGAATTTTTGGCTAAGAAAATGCGTAGCCAAAGAGAAAGCTTTGTGAATTCGGCCCCAGTTGCTTGTAGCAAATTGTGCCCAGCCTCATATCAAAACCTATTCAGGGGACTGTTCCTGATGTTCTCCCCGATATGAAGTATGCTAAAAGTGAGGACGAGTACAACCATTTATTTGAGATGCTGAAGAAATCATCACCACCAATCGTGTTCAATCACATCGAGCTTCTGCGCATCACACTGCAAGTGCTGTCGAGGGACACCAAGTCTTCGTGTCTCACAAGAAGAGAAGCGAATCTCCCCCTCGTTCTAAGCTCATTGGCAACACACTGAAGATTCCTTCAGCAGTTTGATGACAACCCTGTCATGGATATCCTGGCTGCCAGCGTTATCTCAATGACTGAACATGAAGATGCTTGAGCGAAGGGAGGTCGTGCAGGGACATGGGAGGCCCCATGCTGCAAACAGTCCTTTCACAAATTTTTTTCCCCTTTCTCCAAGAAGCTATCACGAAGCAACCTGTGCCGCCAAGACAAACAAAGACCTTGCAGAACGCCAGGTTGCGAGTAAGCAGTTCCTGCAATCTGCTCTGCACACAAGTACACTTCACACGCTTCAAGTGTTTTGCTGTGAGGTCAGCACGGTGAAGGTTAGCATATCAATGCCTATTCAGGAAACTGTTTTTGATATTCTTCACAATATGATGTATGCTAAAAGTGAGGTTCAGAACTAGCATTTATATAAGACACTAAAGAAGTCATCATCGCCAGTTCTACCGAATTACTTCGAGCTTCTGCGCAACACACTGCGACTGCTGCCAAGAGATGTCAAGTTGCTTTTATCACAATGCGAGAAAAGCACTTTCATCATATTTTGAGCTTTGTGGCAACACAAACTGGCAGGACATCCCTGACATCCAGATTTCTTATCTGTTCCATCGAGGCAGACTTCGAATTGGGTCGTAACATGTCGTGTGCGTGTTTGCTGCAGGCTGACGGTGGTGGATTGTTTTACTATTCACTTGCTTTGTCCTGGATATGTACTTCTACAGCTTCCACTGTTTAACTCGCGCTTACAGTAGATATAGTACGTGTCTCTGCAATCGTGTATGTGTCACTACAATCTGTGGCGTGTCGACAAGTACAGAACAACTTCGGTGCGGCGGAGTGCGTCTTCTCTCTCAATGGCTTTCGTTGAAGCTTGTGCACGCCGCAAACAGTGTTTCTGATCTGTTCCATCAGACTTAAAACTTAAGACTCTACATCACGCTCACTAGGTCCAAATTGGAATACTCTTTTTCTATTTGGGACCTATCTAGCTCCGCATTATGTGCAGCTCTTGAATCTGTTCAGAACTGTGCTGTTCGTTTTGTGCTTTGTAATTACTGCCACTACGCCAGCGTATCTTCATTGAAAGCTACTTTAGGTCTAGCAACACTTAAGTCACGCCGTCAGTACTTCCCACTTAAAGCCTTTTATTAATACTTTTTACAATAACCCAACACTCAAAAATTATCTTTCCTTCCCCCGAACTATGTATCTCCACAGTTGGATCATAACCTTAAAGTCAAAGTTCCTTTATGCCACACTAACACTTGTTAAGCTTCGTTTCTGCCACAAACAAGCACTGGCTGGAATCACCTTCCTGCCTTCGACACCGCGATCAAAGAACCTGTCACCTTCAAAGCTTCAATTAATAATAACATATTGTTTAACCACTCCTCTGTGTAATGCCTTTGGGCCCCGAGAGTACGAAAACAAACAAATAAATAAATAAATAGGTATACTTCGCTAGAAGACTTCGTGTAATTTTTTTTTCTTTTAGTGCACTCTACAAAAAAGGAGGCCATACGCAAGGCAGCAATAATGCTGCAGAAAAAGCAGAGGAGTGCGTGTGACCGCTTGCCCTTATGGCGGACGCTTTATAGACTATGACCGCGCCGATTCCACCTGCGACGGCGAAATGCGTGTAGACACGCACCTCCTGACAGCACACGTTATATATCCACTCAGACCGCGTGCATGTAGACACTGATGTAATCGGTGCTAGTGAAGTGTGCGACACGTGTGCTTGCTAGACAAACACGCTTGAGGGTCTTTTATCGGTGTTGGCGACAGCAAGAGTTGAGCGCTTTACAAAGGCACGCGGTGCGGCAACCACACCAGCGTTAGACGAACCCCCTCCTTACTTGATAATAAATACGGAGTGCATGAACTTGCTCCTTTGACAAATGCATTGCGAGACTTGTCACTGGCAAGTACGAGTAGAGAGGGGCTATCACAACTACAACTTTGCAGTGAAACCGATTATCGCGCGTAACAACTGCAGAGGAATCGGGGCCGAATGAAACTCGCCTTGAACTGAGGCAAGAAGTCATGCAACTCATTTGAAATCAACATCCTGGCTATGCAAGCTATGGTTTCAACTGGAAACAGCCAGACAGCGATGAATGACGTATTTGCGGCAATGGGATTGCTCCGTCGTGGCATGCACCACAATATTTTTCAGCGGCATTCGAAGCAGAGTTGGGCACATGCAGCGACACAAGCGACCTAGGTGGCTGTGAACCAGTTTGCTGGGAAAGTGGCCTCATTTCAAGAGGACGTATGTTTCGGACATTGAGGAAACATCGCAGTCTCCCACAATGATACCTGGATGACCCGCTACCACTTTTCACACACAGGTGTTGGTGCAGTTATAAAGCTCTTCACTAGCTACGTGCCGTTAAACTTTTGTTTAGGGTATGAAGTTGTAACAAAGCCCAACTATGCCGGCTATGTTCCGTGGAAGGCGACACACTATTATCAGGAGAATACTGACAGCAAAGCTGGTCACACAGAAGTGAAAGCTGCGATCCTTTTTCAAGGGTCACTTGATAGACATGGACTGAGATACACAACTATTTCGTCCGATAGTGACAGTCGCCCATTTGGTGCCATCAAAGAAGCAAAAGTGTATGGCTTCATCGACATTGAGAAGGAGGACTGCATTAACCATGCCCGAAAGCGCATGGGGACAGCACTAAGTAAGAAAGTGAAGGCTTGGTGGGAGAGGCCGGCTGACAAATGAGCTCATCACTAGGCTCAGTATATTACCGGTGGGCACTAAAATACAATGATGGTGATGAGGATGCCATGCAAAAGGCTGCAATGGCAAAACCTACAAGTATGTTACATCCACTCACATATGTTCGAATCACAGTCTGTGCCCAGCTGGTGCCGATTCGTTCACAACGCTGCAAAAGCAAAAAGTGACCTTGAACCCTAGCACGGCTACAACTTGCCCGAGAAAGTTGCCGAAGGAGTGCCGCCAGTATATACCAGACTTTCTGAAACGGCCCTGGCTCCTAAGATGCCAGCTAGCGATGACGAAATTCTAATGAGAGCCTTCACTCCGTAATTTGGTTCCAAAGAAACAGCATTCTCTTTTTTGCCGTGCAGGCTGCTGATGCTATAGCTGCACAATGCCTAGCCACTATAAACCTAAATGCATTTTATGCAATTCTAAAGCAGCTGGACATCAACATGTACAGCAGTGCATATTTTAGAGCAAGAGAGAATGACTATCGTCAGAATGCCAGCTCGAATAAAAAAAAAAAGGAGAAGCATCTCAGAGTGTGAGGAAGCTTCCAAAAAAAAAAAAGAATAAAGATCAGATGCATCCAGATTATGACCCTGGTGCATTTTATTCAAGCTTTTCATTGGTATTTTTCCAATTAAAATATTTCAAAACGCTTTACCTTGTTTTCTCAAAATAGCAATTTTGACAAATTTGCCACAGTGGAGGCAAATTAACTTCTATTGCATTTGAGCTATCAGCATAATTACTTTTTCTGGCAGAGAGATAAATGCATGCATTAAGCAACTTATTTATTCATTCGGTACCTGCATCGCCTTTGCAAGCATCACAGCAGGGGGGTATATACATCACTGAGTCGATTGATGTTCATTTCTACACACAAAGCGAGTAAAAGTCATCATTACATTAAATTTCTACAATATTTGTTGCAAGAGCATTCCACTCACTCATGGTCCTACATTTCACAAAATTTTTTAAATGGGTCATATGTATGGCATGCGACAATAGCTTTTTTCTCTGAAAATTGATGGCTTCGAACTCTTGTTAAAATTGAGCTTGCAAATTGATTTACAGCATCATGCGAGTCTTCATCCTACATTGTTTCAATAGTGTAACCACCATCTTAAAGGTTCCCTGCTTAGATGCTAATTTTGCTCCAAAACAAAGGACCCAGCTTATGCAATAATAGCAGAGTACATTGGAAAAATACTAGTTCTATCACAATAACAATTACACTTTTAGAATCTGCACATAAAAATACACAATCTATGAGAATTTGATTCAGATATATCCACGAATAAAAAAGCTGCTTCTCAAGTGCAGCTTCCCTCTTAAGGGTCTTGAAGTTGGTCAAAGGTTTAGGTTAGCGCGCGCAAACGCTTAGCGCCCAGCATGAAAACGATTCATGCAAAGGGATAAGTTCCCACCTTGTAATACTGTAAAAGTTGCGAATGCCAGCCTCGATTTAAGGCCGTGAGTGAGCTGGAACACCATAAGGACAAATTAACACGCGAAATCGCTGAGGCGTATCATATCAGGAAATTTGGTGATGAATGCCCGAGTCAGTCTTCGGCGTCTTTGAATGAAAAACAAATCACACTTTTGGATAGGGGAGAGCTCTTTTATCATTGTGCCTTCGTTTTTATCGGACACTACCTAGAACTATGTCACGCTTGCTTCTGGAAAAATTTACCTGTGTGTATGTACGACCTGTGTGCTACAAAAAATAAATTCAGTTGGTAGCCTGCTCTCTTGTTGTCCCTCTTTGCCTTTCGTTCCTCGCCTTCCGTACGCTTTTCTTTCAGCACTTTCGTGCTTACGCTGCAACCCCTATTGATATGGAATTCAACCAACTAGCCCAAATATCCATTCTTCAATAGATAGCCCAAAGTTTTGATTTTAGATGCAATATGCAGAACTAACAAACACAGGATACCTTTGTTTGTACTCATGTTTAATAATAGAGCAGGTGCCGACCATGTTGTCGCACAGGCGTTTGTTGCATCTGAACAACAGCGGGTCTTGACTAAGCTTCTTTAAAAATTTGTTCATAAAAATTCAGATTTGTCCATAAATATTTATTTCACAACACTCCACATTGGATGTCGCTCATCCACGCAAGCTCCGCACTCCACCGAGGCACACCATCAGGCGACTTTGAGCCAAAGTGTCCAAGTATAGAAAGACAATACCAAGGCTGCGGAAAATGCAACGCGAGGCACCTGCGACCCTCTCAGAAGCTCTGGAGTGCATTCAGAATTATGTAACAAATGAGGTATTTCAACCTATTAGCTGTCATGCCAAAATGCACTCTAAGGGCAAAGAACAAAGGTTTCCGTTGTGGCTAAAAAATTCGCCTTGTACTTGCACTTTCGGAGCCCGCGAGCCTACCGCCTTTTGTCCTCGTATTTGACACTGCCCTCGCAGCGCTCCTTGAGACGTTGGCTGAGCAACGTTAAAATGAGCACCGGTATTATTCCCGGAATACTTCCCACCCTACGTTCCAAAGCAGTCATGGAACGAACGTGATCGGGTATGCTCCCTAATTTTTGATGAAGGAATGCTAAAGAAATCTTGCATATCATGTGACAACTGATGCGGTCCAGGGATTTACAGATGATGGAAGGGAAAGGACATCATCAATAGAGGACAGGGCACTGATTTTTTTTTCTGTCTGGAATTTTCTAGAAAGTGGGTTCAGCCTATTGCCTACACATTCAGGCATGCGTCTACTACTCTCCGTGCTGCTCGCTGCCTGCTTTTAATTCTTATTGAAGAGCCTAAACAAATCGGCATTACAGTGAAGGCTGTTATTTGTGACCAGAGCCCTAATAACATCAGCCTCGCCAACACATTGGGCATGACGATTGCTACTCCGTTCTTTTTTGCGAATAACGAGCAAGTTTATTTTATATTCGATTTCCCACACCTCATTAAAACTACCCGCAACAATTTACAAGCACACAGGCTCCACATTAGAAACGAAATGTCAGATTGGTAATACATCTTGAAGCTCTATCAGTCAACACATGAGCTGAGGCTGCGGCTGGCCCCTTAACTCACAGACCGGCACATATTTCAGTAGCCATTCAGTGCAATGAAAGTAAGCAGGGCAGTGCAAGTTCTCAGTGCCTCTGTTTCTATCGCTTTAATTGCTATGGTGTATGCCAAAGAGCTCCTTCCAGAGGCCATGGCAACAGTTAACTTTTCTGAGCGCATGGACAACCCATCGACTGCTTAAACAGCTCACGCGTGAAAAAGACTAAGCAGAAAATGCGGCATGCAATCCGTAAAGGCCAAGTTGAGCCGACCAAGTGTTTGTAAAGTCAGATATTGTGGATATCTCAATAGCATTTTGAAGGAAGGAGTCAACCACAGACAGTTACTGGATGGCAGGTTACTATTAAGGCCATTCTTTAAATTGGAAGACATTTCGAGCAATTATGATTTCTCTTTTCTGCTCACACGCCGTCTCCAGCAGGATTCCTTAGAAAACTTGTTCGGCCACATCAGGCAGAAGCACGGATGCAACACGAATCCTAACGTGTCTCAGTTCACGCCTGGGCTGAAGCACATAATGGTCAGTAGGCTGTTCAAGATTTCTGCATCTGCAAATACTGAGAATAATGAATGTGAGATCATGCACGAGGTGACACCATTTTCTCTGAAATATGAATCTTTCAGAGACATCACCTGTCCTTCTCCCCCGGTTGACTTGTCCGCTGCAGAGGTCATCGCACATTTAGATGCAGAGCAACACTACCGCGAAATAGAGAAATCTGCTACCTACTACGTTTCTGGCTTCCTAATTATGCACTTCCTCAAAACCGCAAATGAACATTGCAGGGGCTGCGATATTCGCAAAGATGCTAACTGTAACTTCAGCAAACCATTACCACTGAAAGCGTACCACATTCCAGATACACTTTTTGGAAACCTGGTGGCACTTTTTGAAGCAGCATTTGCATTCATACAGCTGCTGGAGACTCGATTCCTTTCTTTTATTGAAGAAACGTATCACGTGCACAGAGTCTGTGGTATACTGTATGAGCTCTTGAAAGATGCGCGAGATCTTTTTTGTTCAGTGGACTACCGCGAAAGGTTTTTGAGAATGTTCTGCAGGATTCAGCTTTTGTGGCACGTGCGCTTCATCAATAGAAGCTTGGACAGCATTCATTTCAAGACATCAGCGTCTGGAAGGCAGCTCGACAAATTTAAAGCCTCACTTTCCCTTTTTTTATCTCGCCAAATGTGGCTTAAAAACACAGCAGGACGGGAAAGATCTATCCAGGAAATGATTTTGGAATACTGATATCAAAATACAAGTGCTGAGGGTCTAAGGTACACAAGTATGCTTATATGCATTTGTATTTAGCAACGAGTCAAACCAGAGATCATATTGAAGTGAAAAAATATTATTGCTGCATAAGCGTACTGGAAATTTTTTTACGGTTTCGAAGATGTGGAAGCTCCCTAAAGACTTTCTTCCCTTGCAGCATAATATTGTCAATGATGTTGCTGCCTAGGAACATTTGCTATTGAAGAGTATCGCTGGAATCATTTATAAACCCCATGGAACTGAGAAATGTATACATTTGTTGTATACACAAGACCTGTTTCTGAGAAGGTTGTTTCGTAAATTACAATTACTAACTGCACTTTCACAATAGGTTCTCTCAATACTTTTGCATTGCAGTGCTTAGCATGTCCAAAACAAATTTTTCGTAATTATACGCTCTTATAGTCACCTTGGTCATTGACTACATCTATAATTTCTATCATTTGCTTTGCTATAGGTCGCAAAGCTTGTAAAGATGTGGACTTGAAGGCATGAGCTCAATCGGTATGGAGTGAAATCGCATTTTCTTACCATCCTTAAGAAAACAAACATTTCTGAAGTTAGAAATCCTTCTTTCGGCCATTTGGCTTCATTTTTTATGTGTCAGTAGAAGCTCGCCTATAGATATTGTGTAATGTCTAATGTATTAAAAATTTTTTTCTTATAATCGTTTACTATCAAGAGTGCATGCTTGCTGTTGTATACTGTCGTGCTTGTTATGTTTGGATTACTGAACAACCAAAGGCTTATGTAGCGGAATAGCATAGAGATTGTGTGCGCCTTTTTTTTTTTTTTGTCATCATGGTCCTTGTGAAAATTGCCTTTTATCAAAAGTGCATTCTTGCTGTTGTGATGCTATGATGTATGTTTTGTTTGGAATTTTAACACACCGAGCCTGATGTTGAGAAATATCGCATTATCGCGGCCACCATATGTGCCTTTTCTTACTTTTCTTCTGTACAGCCTTTGGCGATACAATGTCCTTTTCCATTTCTCACACGGATGTTTTAGACTAAATAAGCAAAGCGTCTCAGCACTTTTTTTGGTTGTTTTCGACGTGAGGTTCTGTGCATTACTGAACATTTAGCTTTACTTTATTATATGTTGCACATTACAAGTGTGTGATGAGTTTTTTTTGTGTAATTTTCTACATAAACAAGAAAAAATAAAGCACTTTCTGCTGTGGCACCACTGCTTCCTTTTGTGTATAATTCAGAAGAACATCTAAAATATGAGAACAAGAACAACAACAAATCTCTGACTGCATGATTTTATGCTGTTCACATGAGAAAATTCTGTTTTGCATGTTACATCGATAACCTTGGGTGTTTTTAAATAAAAATATTGCAATCTGTTAGTTTATACATAGTTTATACGCCTGTTTATGCCAACAACAGAACACCGAAGCCTCACTAAAAACAACGTAGTTGAACACCTAGACAGCAAGGTAAATTATATTGAAAAGCGCTGCTGTCAAAACCGAAACCAAAACAGAGCTAAACCAGGCGCCCCGAATCTCAGAAGACAAAATTGAGGGTCTGACCAGCCGCTGGTCGCGCTGTTAGCAGTAGAGTAGACCCCGAGTGGAGATGGGAGGGCAAAAACAGAGCTGGTCACAATCGAAAAGTAGGTGGTGTGGGCTTTCTGTGGCTCAAAGAACTGCAGTGGAAGCGAGAAGACTGAGACTGTGCCGACCATATGTGGATGACGGCAACTTGATGGGGATGCCATCGGCAGTGTGTGTGGTGTATGTATGTCCAGGGCGCACACAATGTGGAAAACGAGCGACTATTGGAGTGTGTTCTTGAAGACGTGGAGCGCCTTGCCGGTTGCAGGGAAGTGCCCATTCTGGGCGACTTCAATGGCCATATTTCCGAGTTGGATGGCTATACAGACGTGAATGGCAAACTGCTCATCCAACTGTCAGAACGTCTCCAGCTGGAAATCTTGAACAATATTCCGTGTTGCGAGGGTCAAACCACTTGGTCTGCTCGAGGAAGCGCCACACCTATCGACTACGCTTTGGCGTCCGATGGACTGGTGAAAGTCCTCCAGCGACTCCACATAGATGAGGAGGCTACGCACAGCATCGGGAGCGATCACAATAGACTTCGGCTGGATCTCTCTAAAGCCTACCACCGAGAGCCAAATACAGAACGAAGGGCGACTCCTACTAGGTACCTGCCGGGCAACACACTTCAAACAGTGGCGGAGCAATTCGAGGCGAGCCCGAAAAGCGAATAAGCTAAGACATACGAAGAGTATGTGTCAGAGCTATGTCGCATCATGGAAATGCATAAGCTTGTATCCGCACAGGACCTGCATGCCACCACTGAAAACCCTGGTGGGTCAAAGAAGTTGCCGCAGCATGGCATGCACGGCGGGAAGCAAATCGCTCCCATCGTCGAGCAGTCAAAACGAAGGACACTGTACAAACTGACGTCGCCTGGCAGCGCTACCTTCAGTTCAAGCGCGACATGCAGGCCCTAGTGCAGGCTAAACTTGCCAGGTTCAATGCGTTGTTCCGCCACCTAGACTACTGAAGGCCCCCGCACTCCTCCTTTCCAGCCGTGTGACGTCACTCTACTCTGCCCGAGGAAGCGAGCCGCTGCTCCTCAGGCAACGTTCGGGCGACCTGCGTGAGATGGCGCTAGCTGCAACTTTCCCAGCATTCCTCGCTTTTACTGTTTCGGTGTTGTCGGTGCTGTGTTGCTAGAGAGCTCCTCGCTGGCTACATGTGCCATTTTTCTTTGCTGTTCTTCGTGTGGTGCAAAATATTTTTGTTTTTCGTGCCTGTCTGCCACATATGCGGAAGAATGAAACGTTGCTGTCTACCGAACTGCAAAGGGAATTATGACACTGGCCCCATACGACTGTTCGAGTTCCCCCGCGATCCTGAACGGAGATCACAATGGCAGCGAGCTGTGCGGTGCGGCGACATAGATGTTGCAAAGCTCAAGAATCCACTGGTAAGTGTTAACTTTCACGTGTCACCCAAAAATATTTGGGCACAGAAGATTACTAGGAATGTAACTTTTGCAAAAATGCGGCTGATAGTAGGACTTATCAATGTGGGAGGAGGGAGCTTTCTGTGTGCATATTTTCCACGTGGTACCTGCGAAATATGAAGGTATTTACGCATTTTACATGCACGCGACTTACTGTTATGTGGTTGTTTTTCTTGAAACTCGTTTTTGAGCTAGTTTGAAACTCGTCATGTAGGTATTAGCGCAACTTCGTATTCCTTCGAAAAACACGCTCACATTCACACACACATCTACGCAAACTTGAGGTGCGTTTTTCGAGTGGATGCGTGTTTTTCAAGAAAATACGAAGTTGCGCTAAGCACCTGCAACATGGGTTGTTTTTTCGCTCACTGGAATTGCAAGTGCTAACGTGAGAAAGCCTATATCAGAATGGAGTTGTGGCATCATTTTGTTCGGTTGCACGCATCAGTGCAATTTTGTTTACAACAGATTGTGTTGCTGCACCCTTCCAGGTATGGAATGAGACGCCGCGATTTTTAATAGCGGCACCTGAACTGTCCTAGTTTTGTTACATGTGCACAGAGGCACAATTCACGTGCAAACAAACTGATTTATGTCTTTTTGCGCAGGTATGCGAATGTCATTTCAAAGAGCAATATCTCCGCACAACGACAAAATATACAGATTGCGGCGGTCGCACCATTGAAGTCACGATGAAATTGACGCGACTCATGCATGGTGCTGTACCTACAATTTCTCCGGACAGCCTTGACTACCTGTCGGATACTCACCAATCGAGAGAAGAACCAGGAATGAAGAAAAAACGAAGAGAAGATGAGCAACTTCAGAAAGCTATTGAGGAGTCCGTGCTGGCACACAAGAAGGAGTTGCAAGAAAAGAAGTTAACATGCCTAGATGACAAATTTTCACCCGCACCTGCTACAAGAAAAAAAGCATTGGTCAGTTGTGAACGCCGACGGCCATGTCATCTTTGCGCACATCGAGGCAACAATAGAAGAAGCTCCGAATCTTAGTTCGTCTATAGTCATATCATCGGATATGCCTGTGCGCGTCTTTGTGGGAGGTGCCCACCTTACGTCAGACGAACAGCTTGGCATTCCAGAAGCAGTTCACGACATGCTTGTGCTGGTGCAACTTCTGGACGGCGTACAAGAGTACCGTCTTAGAAGAGAACTTGGAAAAGATGAAATAGTGAATACAGTGTTAAAGCTTGTGGTTTCCCTTCTCGAGGATATTTCTAAGAAAGACCTTCCGGAGGATGAAAGAGTAGAAGCAATAATGTTTCTCAGGGAACAGTGCCAGCTACTCATGTGCCGAAGCGAAAGGTATTCAGCTGAACTGTTAATTCTTTCAACTGTGTTTTACACTATTTCTCCCCATGGTTACAACTTTTTGCGAAGCAGTGGTAACATCGTATTGCCTCACCCTTCGACAACGAAACGTGTATGTGCCGCCCATGATGTGAGTCTTTTGAAGGAACAAAATCAAGAAAGGCTTTTACGGTATATGAAAAGAAGGGCCAGCCTACTGAAGTTGCATGAAAGACATGTCACATTGATGCTTGATGAAATACACTTGAAACAATTCTTTGACTACAAGGCAGGCAGGTTAACAGGAGCTTCCGTTAACAGCACTCCACCAGCGAAAACGGTGCACGTTTTTATGGTTCAGAGTTTACTGTCAACATTTAAAGATGTAGCACACATATTACCAGTGTCTAAAGTTACAGCTGAAGAACTACATAAGGTGCCAAGAGAAGTAATAATCATTCTTGAAGATTGTGGCCCTCACGTAGTGGCAGTAATAACAGACAATAACTCAACAGAAAGGTAATGTCACTGTTCGCAGAAAGCAACCATTTAGAAAAAGTGTATCCTCATCCAGCGGATCCTCAGAAACCTTTATTTCACATTGTTGACACAGTGCATTTGCTAGAATGCATTCAAAATAACTAGATTAACCAGAAAAGTTCTGACAAGTGCCTGTATTATCCACATTTTGATTGTTATGATGAGGAGAACAAAAGGGTGGAAGGTGCATCGTTCACAACATTAAGAAAAGTGCATGAAGCTGAAGGAAATAGTGTTATGAAAATTGCTTATGGGCTCACTTACAAGGCTCTGAACTCAAGTAACCTTGAGCAACAAAATGTTAAGCTCACTCTCAAGATATTTAACACCTTCGTGTCGTCAGCATTGAGAATTCAAAATGAAAATTCGCATTTGGTTCTTGCTGATGGTACAGCAAATTTCATTGATTTAAATGTAAAGTGGTGGAACATCGTGAATGTGAAGACTCCTCATAAAGACTGCAGGCTAAAAGATGTGTGGCAAGAGCCAGTGCGCAATATCAGCTGCGAGCAGCTACAATATCTGGACAAGTTTGTTAGCTGGCTTGATTCCTGGAAGGACAGAAATGTGCAAACAGGCGCTCTCACAAAAGAGACCCACACAGCTTTACGGCTAACTACGTATGCTCTGATCGAGGTGTTGAGGTACTGCTTGGAGGAACTTAATTTTAGATACGTGCTCCTCGGTAAATTCCAAACTGACCAAACTGACTCGCTTGAGGATCGGTTTGGGAGGTACAGGCGACTATGTGGTTCGCACTATAACGTGTCGATAACACAAGTGTTAGAGGCTAAGGCTAAGATCCGCCTACAAAACACACTCATTTTGGCAGACATGCCTGAATCACCCAGTCAGAACAAAAATGGGCCTAATGCTGAGGAGACAATCAGGAAGTACGACATACGCTTGACCAATGCTGAATTAAACAAGCCACGACAGGACATGGCTGCATTTGTCTACATCGCCGGCTACTGTGCACACGCAGCTCTTAAACTACGACCATGTGATGACTGCCGTGACATACTGACAGTCACGGAACGAGAGCTAGAAGAAAGTGAATATGTGCTGATTGACAGCATCAGTCGAGGTGAATTGAAGTTCCCACTGCCAGCTGTAATTCATGCAGTCCTCTGCGCGAAGGTTGTTTTTGACTGTATCACTAGTAAAGAACATGAGCTTCTGTTTCATGCCGAAAGTAATCATCGATTGACTATATTTAGTGTTCTTATGTATTTGTTGAATGACAACAAAGAATTTGTGCTTGTGCAGCTGGCCACACTCCAGATTCAGTAATGAAAAATGTTTTGCTGCCAGCCATAAACATACTGCTCAAAAACTACGCTTCTCTGAGAAATGAAGCGCTGCGCAAAAAGAAAGCGAATGGAACGAAAAGAAAGTTAGTTACTTTGAAATGAACAATTGTTTGCATTTCTGTGTGTATGTGTATTGTATGTACATGTATATTCACTCCCAAAATAAAATTTATTTTTTGTTCTGAAACTATTGTACGTTTGGTATCACTCTCCGAACTGCTTTGAAATGTGGATAGCGCACAGATTTAAAGAACAGTGATGAAAGAATTCTCCACGCTGTAAGAATTATGTTTGGTAAATTTCAATGACCAAGGCGACGAGATATTACAACTCATAAGATATTCCAACCTGTAAACCCAACTAAAAAACAAAAAAAAAGCTTTCAGGTTTGTTCATTAGAATAAAAGCGTGTCTTACGTAGCATTCGGTGACAAGCACCAGCTGTCATGTCCCGCAAACAGATAACAAAAAAAGGCAGCAAAAAATACGAAGACGCAGTACAGCTATATGTGCTAATGTACATATGCAGTCGAGACAAAAGGCACCTCTACGGTGGAATGCCCCAAGATATGACCCAGCCTTGCATTACCCTCTTGATCATCGCATTGACTTATTTAATACGAATTAAAGAAAAAGCTGCGTTCATAGGTAAAGCGACCTGCAGTCAAGAAACCCCGCGTCCCGGGCTGAGTGTGGTGAGGTCGCGGAGGAGTGCGGGGGCCTTCAGTAGTCTAGGTGGCGTTGGTTGTTCCTGTAGAAGTTGAAGGCAGAGGGCAGGAACGCGGCCCAGAAATTCTGGAATTACGTTCAAACATTGGACCGGAGTGAGCAGTCTGTACAGTTTATTGTAGACAACAACGGCAACCCTACCCGGGACATAAAAAAGGCCTTGACAGGGCACCTGGAGGCTCTGTATGGTTCACGTGGGTGCACAAGGGACCTCCAGTTGGATGAAGGAGACCCCCAGTGTGGTGAAGAGAGGACTGAACAGGGTTCCCCAGAGGAAGGAGCCCTAAAATGGCAATTCAGTCATATCTCTATAGACCGTGCTTTGTCCCATCTCAGAGCCCAAACAGCCTCGGGGCCAGATGGCATCCCATCTCGCTTACTTAAGTGCTTGGGGCAGGAGGCGAAAGAACAACTAGCTGGCCTGTTCAGTGACATCGTTGTGGGAGCGGCCATTCCAGACGACTGGCATCGGGGCAGTCTCACTCATCATCAAGCGTGAAGGCAGGGCAGGGAACCTTCAAGATTACCGACCACTCTCAGTCACCAGCACCATGTACAGGCTCTTTTACCCATGTGCTTAAGGACTGGATCAGTGGCTAGGCTGACAAAGGGCGGCTGACAGAACTGCAGAACAGTTTTCGCAGAGGTCGACGATTTGAGGATAACCTTTCCGTCCTCGCACAGTGTGGGGAGATCGCCAGAAAAGAAGGGCGTACGCTTCTATGCTGCTTCATGGATGTGAAGAAAGCTTACGACAACGTCCCACAAGACATCCTGTTCACACGCCTGGAGACACTGGGAATGCCGAAAGAGCTGTTGGCGACAGTCAGACGCCTATACACCGACAATAGCGTCATTGCACCCTTCCCCAATGTAGAGAGTCGGCCGGTCGGAGTCTGCCGGGGTCTCCATCAGCGATGTCCGCTTTCGCCGATTCTATATCTGCTATACGTGTAGGGCATGGAACAAGCATTGCTCAAGTCCGGCCTGGGGTTCCGTCTGAAGTATAGCACAAGCGGAATTGACGAAAATTGACGGCTGCCTGGCTCGACGTCTGCGCATGATGTGGTCCTAATGGCGGAGACCAAAGTGGACCTGCAGGCTCTCCTGGACATCTGTGCCGTAGAGATGACTGAGCTGGAACCACGCTTCAACGCAAAGAAAACCAAGGTTGTACCGTTCGCGGCCAACATGGCTGAGGTGGCAGAACTCAAGTTAGGAGGTGAGAGCATCGCCACTGACACTGCCTACAAGTACTTAGGTGTGCTACTGTGTTCCGAAGACAGTATATACGGCCGGCAAGAAGTCCATGTCCGCCAAGTTGCACTGCCGACACAGTGCATCCTTCGGCACCACATATTGTGGGGCTGCAACCGTTTCATCATGGTCCGGGACCTATGGAAACTCGTTCATGTCCCTGGCTTGACGTTCGCAAATGCAGTAATCTGCATGACGGCAGCAACTATACCCCGCGACAACTTTCTGTGGCAGCACAGCCAAGGCTACGGAGCCGAAGCACGCTTGTCTTACTGCGCCACAGCATGTAGTCCCTCAACGAAAAACGTTTGTATACTGTTCTGGGTAACTAAGTTTTTACCATTCGTCACTTACATTTTTCGCGGATTTATTTTTTAATTAGTGAATAAAAACGTTGCGCAGTAGAAAAAATTTCGTTTCACGCTCTCTCAGGTTTTTTGGGGGTTTTTTGGCTTCCGTCGCCTTTTTACCTCACCGCATTCCTCACTGTCAAAGATGGCGTCCGCCGGTTACAGCTCGTCAACGTCGCTTACGAAGGAAACACCGCCACGAGCCGCGAGTCCACCAGCTGCGCATCCGTACCAGGCGTTGTCAAATCAAAAGCTGTCCGTACAGGCCAAGAAGGTGGCGTACAACGTTTACGCGCAAGTAAGGAAAAGCGACCCGCAGCTGTCTGTGAGAGCCGCATGTCGGAGAGTCAGCGAGCTCACTGGTGTTAGCGAGCGCAGTGTCTTCCGGATTAAGCTCGACGTTAACAGTGGAACCCTGAAGTCACCGAAGCGCAAGCGCCTGCGCCTCCCCGCCATGGATGACCGTGCGAAAACCGGGAAGACAAGACTGGAGCTTCACGACAGCTTCTCCCTCGCAGCTCTACGAAGAAAAGTGCATCAATACTTTCTGAGGAATGAACTCCCAACAGCTGCAAAACTGGCTCAAGATGTAACCAGTGACAGTGACATGAACATGCCTAAAATGAGCGTGCGAACGATGCAAAGGCTGCTTAACGATATCGGCTTTTCCTTTCGCAAATGGAAGAGAAACTGTGAGCTTTTGGAAAGAGACGACATCATCACGTGGCGACGGCGGTGCCTGCGTACCATCTGACAACTTCGTGCTCAAAAACGGTACGTGCATGATGAGTTGTGTAACCATTACCTGAATAACTGAATGTATCATTCACCCATCAACCTGGGTCCACGCGTCAGTAAATCACGTCACAATATTATTAAAAATTGCTCTCGAGTTCCCAAACATGCGACTCGCGTTTCCTGCAGCGAAACGCGAGCAATTTTTAATAATTGTGACACGAGCCGAGTTTCGCTGCATTCGCCGCGCTTCGCTGCAGATGACATGCTTCATTTTTGTTGTTTATTCTTCCAGAACCATACACTACCTTGACGAAACCTGGGTCAACGCCGGACACACAAAGGATAAAGTATGGGAAGACGCGAACATCACGACACGGGAGGAGGCCTTTCGGCAAGGCCTGACCACAGGGCTTCGCGCACCAAGCGGCAAAGGTGGCAGGCTCATCCTTTTGCACGCCGGCAGTGAGGACGGGTTTCTGAATTCTGCATGCCTTCTCTTCCGAGCTGCAAAACGATCTGGAGACTACCACACCGAAATGGACGGGATGCGCTTTGAGAAGTGGTTCGGTGAATAACTTTTGCCCAATATCAAGCCGTGCAGTGTCATTGTAATGGACAACGCACCGTACCACAGCGTCCGCCTCGAGAGAGTTCCAACATCGTCATCTCGAAAGGCTGACATTCAGTCGTGGCTGACAGAAAAGAACATCGCGTTTTCACAAGACCAATTGAAAGCTGAGCTGTTGGATTTGGTGAACGACCACAAGAAGATGTTTTCCGCCTATCGCGTGGATGTTTTGGCGAAGGCTGCCGGTCACGACGTCGTGAGGCTTCCTCCGTATCATTGCGAATTTAACCCGATCGAACTGATATGGAGCCAGGTGAAAGGTTACGTCGCTGCTAACAACACAACATTCACCCTTGCCGGCGTTGAAAAACTGGTGCGTGAAAGCATCGATCGCGTAACGCCAGACAACTGGCTCCAGGCATGTGCTCATGTGAAAAAAATCGAAGAGGACTTGTGGCAACGTGACGGCCTCATCGACTTAAACCTCGACCAGCTTATAATTCCACTCGGGTCAGAGTCCAGCACCGAGAGTGACGGTAGTGACAGTAATATGAGCGAACTGGAATACCTCGCATGAATGCAACCACAGTCGTGAATGTAAACACAGTGAATGTAAACCATAATATTGTGTTCTGTACCTGTGCACATGTCGTCTTAAAGGGACTGACAACTGGCCAGAATATACCGAATACCTGCTTTTAACCTCATAAAAAATTCTCATAAAAAATGTTCCACGGCGTTTTCCCCGTTTCCATTGCATGATTGGGCACTGTCACAGATATTTCCGTTGAAATAAAGAAAACGGGCACCTTAAAAATTGCTTCATCATCATCATCAGCCTGTTTAAGTCCACTGCAGGACGAAGGCCTCTCCCAACGATTCGCAATCCACCCTATCCTGAGCTTATCGGTCCCTTTAATGTTTTTCCCACAATAAAAGTGCGCCGACATTCGTTACAAATAGAGTCTGTTCTCGTAGAGGGCTTTACGCTTTACTATATTCTTTCGCAGTAAAAGATCGCATTACAAGTCGTCGCGCTGCGTTTAGACACAGCCTGTGTCTTTTGCGGACGAGATGAACATCAAATTGAGTACTTATTGCCGAATCCATAAATTTTTTTTCAAATACTGCTGCAAATAAAATAAATTTTATGAACAGTTATATCACTCTTGCAAATTAGATAGATATACATGTGTATATGCCTTCGATGAACGCCATTCACGCGTGATTAAGCTCGATGGTGCTTGCGCGCAGATCGTAATTCACCGCATTTTCACATGGCACCGTTGTGGGAATGCGCTGACGCGGACTGCGCTGGTGAAATCGAAACCGACACACCCGTCGAAGTGGTTGGACTACTTGGCGCAGTAGCACATGTGCATAGGCTCCGCCCACGTAGCCTTGGCCGTGCTGCCACAGAAAGTTGTCGCCGAGTATAGGGAATGGTTAGAGCGACGACAGCGAGAATTAGACCGCACGGCGCTCGCATGCTATGGAAGGGTGGCAAATGAGGCAGCCCAGGGGGACATTGGCTGGTCTGGTTTTAAAGCTCGGGAGGCATCCAGCAAGGTAACGTACGGGGGCCGCCTGCAATTCACGAGTCGAGACCGGTGGGCACGGCGGGTATTTGAATACCTTTCGGCAACGTGCATCCGTGCAACCTAGGTGAACTGGGTGTATCGCCTGGAACAGAAGTACATAACCTTCACGGAACCTGTACAGGCTGAATCCGCAAGGCGATATACCAAGGAAGTGCGAGAGCTGGTTCGTGAGAAGGAGAGGGAAATGTGGCGGCACGCAATGAGTGTCAAAGCCACTTTCGAACTATACCAAACTTACAAGGACACCATCGACGCAGTTTGTTTGTACAACAACGGCATCGGGGGCTCACTTCTTTTCGAGGCTCGCCCAGGTGCGCTCCAAACCCTCGCCTACAGAAGAACGTTCGACAACGCGGTGCTTTCGATGTTGTGTCGTGCGTGTGGCAGTGCGGAGGAAACAATTGCGGACATTGTGCTCGAGTGCGGCCAAATAGGCCTCCCGGGTGAGGATGGTGTGATTAATCCACAAGCAGTAAAGGAGACGATGCAGCGTCTCGAGCGCTGAAGGGCAGTGGTCTCGCAGCGAGCGAAAGCACTGGGTGGCACAGTGCAGTGACAGGTAGCAGATCAAGCAGTGCGTGATTTCGTGTGTTTTTTTTTTTGTCACCGATTTATATGCTAGGATGCCACTACACCCGCCCGCTAAAAAGGGCATAGCATCAAATCATCAGGGAGTTTTAGAATAGCGCACCGTGAGCCCTTGCGGTGCGGTCGCTGCCACTGCGCATGCGTCGTACGCAAGCCGGCGTTCGCGTTTGCGGACAGCACGCAAAAAATCCGAAATTGCGTGCGGTAATGGCGGCCCGCAAGCGCTGGTTTCAAGGCTACGGTGTCGCGGCGTGAAATCACGAGATGGCTGCAGCCGAAACCACGGCCAAGGCGAGCCGAGCGGCAAGTCGCTGCTTTGCCGCTCACTTTCAAGCGAACGAAACGCCGGAATATAGCCTCCACAAAAGCGGTTTCATTTCACCATTGAAACTGACATATACATGTTGCATGAGGTTAGGGAGCAAGACCCCTACAAACAACCCACGCGTTGGTTCACAATAGCGGAAAACCTCTCCCTGGCGCTCGCAAGAGCTATCAGCGCGCGAGCTATCAGAGAGAGGTGCGACCTTCTCCTGGCGCAATTCGCTAGGGAAGACCGCGCCAGCCTGAGAAAGTAAGTGCACTTTCACTTTCAGTAGCATTGTCTCCGAGGGTATTTAGATAGGTCAAAGCTAAAAGTGCCACTTTTGCCGATCAGGAACAGAAGAACAATACGGAGAGAAAAAACATCTTTTCCGAGAAATTCTCGAGGTAGCCAGAGAACATGGCTACCGCATCCGTCTTGGGGCAGCCAGGAGGGCGGCGCTCTGCCAGGCTCCGTTGCCGGCAGCTGCAGCCGGCAGCGTCGGGCATGCGTTGCCGGCAGCCGCAACCGGCAGCGCTGAGCGGCATTTGCGACACACTGAAATAGTAAATATGTGAACTGCAATTTCATGAGCAATTGTCATTTCATTTAGGGGCAACAGGCGCTTTCGAAAGCGTGGAAGTGGTTTCCTCGGCCCCTGAAGAGCCGTACGAGGTGCTGGCCCCCGTAACCTCGCCACGCACGAAGGAGCGCAGCCCTTCGCAAGGTCGAGCACCAGTCCAGCAGTCGATGGTGGTGCTGCCTCAGGTGCAGCAAGGGCACGCTCAGGTAAGTGCCGTGAAACCACTGCAGCAGTAAGAAATTTCCCTGGCTATGTTCTAATTATGAAGACAGCAAAAGAAGCCGAAGAACAAAAATGAAAGAAAAAGGCTTTAAGCTTTCCTTTATAGTAGCATGCAATAAGGAAAAAGTAATCCATCTGCATACAACCATAAAAGTCTGCCGTACTTTCTTTTCAAAGGGGAACGAACACAAGCCTGTCTAAATGGGCACTCTCTGTACAGAAATGTTGTACTATTGGCTGATGAACTATTTTTCGCCGAGCATTGTCAGGTGCAGTCTTAGGACTATTTTTTGAGCCGTACGAACAACTGCCTGCCACGCTTCGGTAACCTGGCCTGGGCCTCTGTGGACTTGTAAGGTTGTATTCGACTATTACTTAATGGAAGCATTCCTGGGCCGGGCACGTGGAGAAAGTATAACATGTGCAAACGCCTTCTTGAACACTTTGCCACAGGCGAATAAGGAGCAGTTGTTGCAGAACATGAAAATTCGTATTAGCCTGAGGCAACAAATACATGAACCATCGAAACAGCATTGAAATGTAACATGACTAAACATCATTTCAGAATACCAGAACAGCACACTATAGCACAACGGAAATGGTACATACAACTCATACAGCAAACACGAACTTCTCTGTAAGCACGTCTCTACAAGCAAGGCTCCCAGTGAGATCATGTGACATATGCATAGGTTTGCAAACTTTCTGATGAGCCGATGGACTCAGCATAGGCCTTGAGACCATTTAGGCATAGTCGAAGAAAAAAAGAGCAGAGTTTGAGCATGAATTAGTCAGCTGATGTGACCTTGAGCGTGCAACGAGCTTATTCTAGTGAGATGGAAGTCTGGGTAAGGGTTAATCAGTCAGAGCCCAGGTGAGTGTTTAGAAACTTGCAGAGAGTGTGAATTCAAGCAAGCCCTGAGAGGGGAATTTTTCTGCTAATTGAAGTACAATAGTTTTGCCAACCTATGGACGTATGAAACTTACAAGGGTGACAGACGCTGTGCTAAAAGGTTCAATGACATTGCGGCTTGAAGTCGAACGTACAACATGTAAAGAGCTTCATAAGGTCATGAAGGCGCAGCAGTGCGCAATGAACATCACACATTCAATACCCTACTGCAGCATTTCTCTTTGAAGCGAGGCAAAACATATCTCGCAACAAATGTGCCCAGTTGGACATATTTCCTGCGAGTTGAAAGAAATGTTAACCGCGATGTTAAAAAAAATGTAGCCATTACGAGGCTAAAGAAATGAGACGAGGCTACCAGTCGTGGCAATAGAATCACTCTTCCTTCCAGCTCGCATCGCTGGCAAAGCATCAATTTTTGTTACTGTAAAATGCAAGTGATAGTTATTTGTTTGCTTTGTGTTATATGGCTGCCTACTATGCGAAATGTGATAGGCTGTTCTATCTGTTTGCCTGGTGTTATATGCCGATGTTTACGTCTTTTGTACCCACCTGCTAAAATCCCTCCAGGAGATTGCAGTACCAATAAATAAATAAATAAAGTACTGGGAGTTGCCTTGGCTTGTCTGCCATGTGCAATGCTACAGTTTTTCTGATTGTGCAACCACAATGGTTCAACTCTTTGAACTAGTGTACTCTCAATGTCAGTTACATGTCAGAGTACATTGCTGCCTACTTGTGGTGGAAGAAAATTGCATCAGGTCACACGGTGCAGAATGCATAAAATGTTTATTATAGTGTAATGCTCCAGGAATTTTTTTCCTTGCTTTTTGTGTTTTGCAATGTCTAGAAACATGCCGTGCGTACTGTGATTTCAGGAAGGAGGCGAACTGCTGACCGCCACCTTGAGTTTTTTGAGAAGCGGCTCGCCTTAGAGGCCGAAATGCGCGAAAGAGAGGCAGCCCTCGACGAAAGACGCCTTAGCATTGAAGAAAGGCGCCTGGCCATTCGAGAGCTGGAGCTGCAGCAAAGAATGCGTGAGTTTGAGGCAGCACAACAAGAGACGCGGCGTCAGGAGAGGGCTGCGCTCCTGCAGCAAAACCAGCTCCTAGCAAACGCGCTTACAGCACTTGACAGGCTGGAAAAGTAATCCGGTTAAATATCACTTTTTTTTTTAAACGCACCCCTTTCAGCTGTAAACTGTTATGACTGTAAACCCATTATGAGTCATAGTGGCCCACGTTAACTGTAGAATGCAAATAACTTCCAAGAAAGTATGCATTGTGGATTAAAATGAAAAAATGTTTTGAAAAGTGTTGAAAGCTGATGTCATGCTGTTTCCTTTTAGTTCGCTAAGCATATAAACTAAACGACATATTAAAGACGCTAATTGCTCTGGTCACATGGTAAAACAAAATGTGAAAGAAATCGTATCCAAATCTCATTATGACAACTGCAAAAAAAAAAAACATTTCAAAACTCAAGAAACTGCCGGAAATTGTGGATCATGAAATTTTTATTTGAAACGGAAAAATGAACTCATCTGCGCGACAATGACGCTCTTGTCCAAGATCTCTTTCAATATTGAAGCCTGAAATCATATTTAATCTGAGCATGTCGCTTTGGTGAAGTCCTCATGCAAAATGGAACAGTGAAGAGTCGGGGAACAATTTCCTGAGGAATGATCTCCGCAGCTTTCTAGAGCCTCCTTGAGCCCTTCATAGCTAATTTTGGCCTTCTTCGAGTACAACAGCCTTTTACAACAGCCTTCGAGTACAACAGCGCTGGAAATTGAATGCTCTAGTATCTCGGCGAGCCTTGGCAGGATTTTAAAGGCGTCAGGGCGGCCAGGCACGTTTTCGTTTCTGCGTTTCTCCGGTACGCGAGAAGTAGCAGTTGTTCCGTGTACGAATGCAACCGGTGAGCGAAGCTTCTCGGTTGTACGGAAACCAGACGGACCTGGCCTACCTCCGTTTATATCTTTGAGCGTAATTATAGACGCTCGATGGTTACAAAAAAAGAAAGAAAAAAAACGGCAGCAAAAGAAACAACCCTCCCCTTCCGTCCGTCAGGGCATGGCTGTTGCGCACGTGCGGCGTGCCTACGCACTTTTGGAGCACATAGCTGCTGTCAGCGGCAGATATGGTTGGCTGCAAACTCACCGTGAATGGGCAAATCTGTTTCCAGCCACACGAGGCACATTCTCCCACCAAAGACTCGACAAACAGCGGCATAACAGCGCGTTAGATGTAACCGCCGTATCTCCCGCCGCATTGTTTGGCGACCTACTGTGCATTGTTCGCGTTTGGCGCACTGGATTGGACCGACTTTTGCCCTTTTTATTGGCTCGCGAAATCGTCTTAGATCACGTGTTGATTGAGCGATTAAGCTTTCATCACTAAACACCTATATGCTTTCATGCTTTTGATAGGTCATACTTTTGATAAAGCGGGTAATGTTGCGTTTTTGTGCGCTTTTCAACGGTTGAGGGTGTAACAGATTGCCGTATCGTTCGCTACACCTCTTACAGAACAGCGCGAACAGCCAGAACTTCAGCTCATCTCAGGCGTGATCTCTAGTGGCCTACGCCTCTGGCTATTTGAAACTCCTCTTATTCATGCTTTTATGCTATCCAGCTGCTTGCAGTCAACCATTTCGGGTCTAAAGTCGTGAGTAGACCCCGTTCCCAAGTCCTGGAAGTTTTCTTCACGTTCCTAAAACGGCAAACGAAACCGAAACTGATTTTCGAGAGAGGGTGAGGGCAGAGTTTGGTTGTTTTTCACATCACGTGCGATTGCTTTGGCGCACTCCGTGGCTTTGGCGGCTCTGCGCAAAATGGCAGATGCGGAGGTAGACAGTCGGCTCCTCGATGATCGCTGCGACGTAAAGCCAAAAATGCCGGACAACGGCGAAGAAGGCGTCCCGCTTCAAACCGAGTGGACCTTCTGGCTCGACAAGTGAGTTATTTTGCTTACTCGTTAGCGAAATCCGAGTGCTAGCATAGGCCGTCTACGCCGGAGCGTCTTTGCGCGCGTGAGCAAGCAGTTTAGGAAGAAGGCTGGTAGCGAGGGATTGTTTTTACAACGTAGCAACAATGTACAACGTAGCAAATGACAACAACGTAGCAAATGACGTGATCCCAAACGCCGCGTAGTTCAGCGGCTGATACGAGCAGTGTATGAAGCAATGATTTATAGTGCCGTCGGAGTGTTGGAGCTGAAAAAAATGAAATAATCATTCCTCAATCGAGCTCATTCTGACAAGGGCGTCACCTTGACTTTTTTCTGCTCGATTTTAACTGCGCGATAGCTGTCGAACATTTTTTTTTTTTTTTTTGCTGAAGCGATGGCATGCGCTCTCGCTGAACGAGTGCAAAATTGCGTTGTCACTGCGCTCTTGGTTTGACTATGTATTGTTTGTTGCTCCCGTTTCCTCGTGAGTTCCATTGTTATGAACTGATCAGTGGTGTGCGCTTTGCACTGCATTGCTTATCGCTGCGTGGTTGCATTGTTTTGTTATGCCCGAGTCACACGGTACCCTTCTCGTCGTGATGAGCCCGGTCGGCATCAAATTTCTGACTGGTGTATGGCTCGTTTATTCAGTTTGTGTAAAGGAGACAATCTTGTCAGGCGCGCAGTCGTGTTTGAAAAGCACTGCGTGACACCGGTGTTACCACTTCTCTAGGGCGATGTTTCAGACGAGTTTGGGACGTTTTCGTCTAGCTGGCCCACGAAAGTGATCCCTCGAGTAAAATCATCGCGGTACGCTTGTGTGCCCATATGCAGAAATCTCACACTTTTGTCACTGAAAACCACTTCGATTTTTTTTTACCTTCTGGTACAAAAGAGGCCTGTGAATTCACTCAAAAATATCGGCATGTGATGACAGTACAGCTGCAAGAAATGCTAATACCTATACAAATAAAATTAAATCACTATCTACAGTCATCACTTCTATATAATATTGAAACCAGTCGCACAATAATTTCTGAGAGTGGAGGTTGATTAAATTATTTTAATTAGCTTTGTTGATCATACAATAGGCACAATTAAGCATAATCTGTACAACACATCGTTATCTATTATTCCATAGTATAAAAATTTAATGTTAAATGATGTTTGCTATTCCATTTATCCAATCCTTTTATCATGCTGTGGCTCTGATACATGTCACATCTGATGACATGTACTTACATTGACAGCAATACCATCAAACTTTGAGGAGACAAGAAAGGCTGCATGGAATTATCTCAAAATAAGCATATTGTCAAGGAGTCGTGACATGAACGAATGAAGGAGACTGCAGCTGTTATAATAAACAGTATATTTGGGCGAACCTGTGCCTGGTAAACAGAAAGTCTTGCACTGGTAGCGGTAAACGGAGCGTCGGCAGACGATTAACTGAGAAGCAGCGAAGGGCGTCGGCATTTATACACTTGCCATCAAATGTTCTCTATTGCTATCGCTAGTGCGCGACGTAGGTTCCAGAATAATCTGAACTGTGTACGAAGTGGGTGTAATCTCAACGAAGCGATCTACTGCAGCCTCGAAGCTTTTCGAACATCGTAGGCACGGTTTGTGCTGAACCTAGTGTAATGGGGTGATAACGAAACTTAAGAAAAGGAACGTGGCATTGCCCCCTGCTGAAAAAAGCATCGTCCTGATGCTTTAACAAAGAACGAAAGTACAGTAATAGAGGCAGTAAACAATAACTACAAGCAATAAAGCACATCAACAACAAAATAGTCCTCAGGTTCGCGCGTGAAATGGCTTGAGGCGCATGACATGGACGACGTCAGGTCGAGCACGGCGCCGTCGAGAGTTCGTAATGCCGGCGGGAACAACCTCATAGACGAGTGGGTCGAACTACTCTGTATGGTCCGAAGTACCATTGTAGAAGTTTTTCACTCAGTCCACGTCGGTGTATGGGCGTCCATACCCAGACACTGTCACCGGGTTGGTACTCCATGAAGCTTCGTCGAAGATTTTAATGGCGGCTGTCGGCCACCTGCTGATTCTTGATGCGCAGGCGGGCGAGTTTTCTTCCGTGCACCGAAGGTAGAGGTGACGTGAATTTTTCTCCATCAACGACGTATGGTAGCATGGCGTTGAGCGTCGTTGGTTTCCTTCAGTAGACCAACTTGTACAGCGTCATCTGCGCCGGTTATGGACGGTGCTGTTGCACGCGAAGGTCGCGTACGGAAGGATTGCATCCTCAGTCTTGTGCTCAACGTCGACGTACATGGCCAGCATATCAGTGATGATCTCATTGAGACGCTCGGTGAGGCTGTTGGTCTGTGGACGGTAAGCGGTGACCCTGGTGATGACTTGTCTGGCTGTACCTTAGGATTGCCTGAGTTAGGTCCACTGTAAAGGCTGTCTGTCTGTGATAAGGATTTCTGGATCTCCGTGATGCAAGACCTTGTTCTCGACGAAGAACTTTGCTAACTTAGTGCCATTGACTTTGGGCAGAGCCCTTGTTTCCGCGTAGCGGGTGTGGTAGTCAGTAGCTACGATGTGGTAGTCAGTAGCTACGATGTGGTAGTCAGTAGCCTTCGCTCGGACTTCGGACTTGTGAACAACGGTGATGTCGAATTCCTGAAGTCGCAGATTCCACCGTGCGAGACGACCTGAAGGGTCCTTCAAGTTAGCTAGCCAACAAAGGGCATGGTGGTCGCTCACAACTTTGAAAGGCCTGCCGTAGAGGTAAGGGCGAAATTGGAAGCTAGCCAAAATGATGGCAAGACACTCCTTTTCTGTTGTGGAATAGTTGACTTTGGCCTTAGATAGTGACGGGCTCGCATAACTGATGACCCTTTCAAGTCCGTCAATCTTCTGCATCTGACGGCTCCGAGCCCTACACTGCTTGCATCGGTGTGGAATTCTGTGTCGGCATTTTCGTCGAAAAGAGGGAAGTATTGGCGGTGTCTGCAGGCGTCGTTTTAGTTCTTGAAATGCTTCCTCCTGTGGGGTTCCCCACTTTAACTCGACATCGATCTTTGTCAGGTTAGTGAGTGGCTCAGCAAAATTTCTGACGAAACGCGTCTAATAGGCGCAGAGGCCGAGAAATCGAAGCACGGCTTTCTTGTCAATGGGTGATGGAAATGCAGTGATGGATGTTGTTTTCTGCGGGTTGGGGCGTACTCCGAACTTCCTTATCACGTGTCCCAAGAACAACAGTTGCTCGTATGCAAAGGGGCACATTTCTGGCTTCAGAGTGAGTCCGGAGGTTTTTATTGCTTCAAGTACAGCTTCAAGGCGCTATAGATGGTGGTCAAAGCTTGAGGAAAACAGGACGATGTCGTCCAAGTACACGAGCCATGCCTGCCACTTCAATCCAACCAGCGCGGTGTTCATAACACGCTGGTACGTCACAGGCACCGAGCAAAGACCAAAGGGCATGACCTTCAACTCGAAGAGGCCGTCTGATGATATGAACGCAGTCTTTTTTCAGTCTTTTTCATCCACTTCGATCTACCAATAGCCTGTCTTGAGGTCCATCGGTGAAAAGTATTTTGCGTTTGGAGTTGTGCAAGGGCATCATCTCTTCGGTGGAGAGGGTGTACGCTTTTCTTCGTTATCTTATTCAGTCAGCGATAGTCAACGCAGAAGTGTAGTGTTCAATCTTTTTTTTTTTTCTTTAGCACCACTGGTGACGTTCATGGGCTCTTTGTAGGCTGGGTGATGTCGTCGCGGAGCATTTCGTTGGCCTCTTTCCTTATGGCCTCGTGTTCTCGTGTCTAAACTCTGTAGGGACTCTGACGGAGTGCCGTGGCATTTTCTTCTATTACAATTCGATGTTTCATGACAGGGGTCTGCCGAATTCTCGATGACGACGAAAAACAGTTCTTGTATTTCAGGATACATAAACATGTATCTCATGTTTATGCGTCGGAAGGCTCGGATTAACATCGATAGCCAGTTGAAACGCTTGAGTCATGGGAGTGAATTCGGCAGAATCAACGACGCTGAAAAGGTTGCTGGCTTTCAGTATTTCTTCGATGTAGGCAACTGTCGTACCTTTGCTCACGTGCTTGGATCCATTGCTGAAGTTCGTGAGCACCACTCTTGCATTACCTCCCCGCAACTCGGCTATTCCTCTGATGACGCAAATTTCGCGGTTGATCAACAGCTTCTGGTCGCCTTCCACGATGCCTTGCATGTCTGTTGGCTCTTGAAAGCCGATGGATATGCTGACGCTGGAGCAATGAGGAACGGTGACTTGATATTCTAGCACATTCAAGGCGTGCCTTACTGACAGCATGTGTGACGGCAGTGCTTTTTCTGTGATTGGCGTTATTTTCTCGGACCTCAGGTTGATGACAGCACCGTGTTGACCTAAGAAGTCCATCCCAAGTATCACATCCCGAGGGCAGTGTTGTAGAATTAGAAAGCTGGCATGATAAGTCCGGTTACTTATGGTGACTCTTGCTGTACAAACACCGGCTGGTGTTATTAGATGACCCTCAGCGGTCCGGGTTTCAGGGCCTTGCCAAGCAGTCTTCACTTTCTTCAACTTTGTCGTAAAAGGCCCACTTTTGACAGAATAGTCGTCCCCAGTGTCGACGAGAGCGGTGACGCTGTGGCCGTCGAATTTTATGTTGAGGACGCTTGTTCGTCGTCGTGCGTTGCAGTTTGGTCGTTACGTCGACTAACGGCTACATCGGTTTGCTCCACTGCTTCCATGTAGTGTCGTCAGGTCTCCTTCTGGCAGGGAAGTTTCTACTTTAGGGTTCTGTCTGGCTTGCAGCATGTTAATGTTTTGTCGCGGCAGCGGCGTAGGGTCTTCGGTGTTTCGTCGTTCAGCAACCGCACCTCCATCAGTTGCTGCCTTTAGTTTTCCGAATATGGGCTCACGTAACGGCCTCTGTTGGGGCTGTTGTACTGCTGTCGTCGGTTAGGAGGCCTGTAAGGTCCCGGTGTTGGGGAACGGGAGGAAGGTCGAGGTGCTTAGTCTGTGGTGGTCAGATAGTGAGCGATGTCGCGTGGTCGCTCGCCGTGCTGTGGGGGGGGGGGGGGTTGACGACGAAGCCTCGTAGGCCCATTTGGTGGTACTGGCAGCGGCAGTATGTGTAGCCAGCTTCTCCATAGTGGTAGCAGAGTGGGCGGTTGTCAGGAGCGCGCCAAACGTCGGTCTTCCTCGGCGCGTAGCACTGGGAGGCAGGTGGGTGGTTTGTCGTCGGTGGTGGTGGGGGCAGTGTGTGGCGACGAAAATGCGATGGTGCGGCCTCTTGACGTGAGGGAGGAGTGTAGCGTCTGGCAGCAGCAGCGTAGCTCATGGCTTGGTGTTGCGGCTGCGCTGGCTCTGGCATGCCCAGCAATTTCTGAATTCTTTTTCTGACGACGTCTGGGATTGATGGAACTTAAGGCTGGCACGATGGGAACATTCAGCGAAGTTGTTCCCGCATTACAGCTATAATGGTTTCATGTAGATCGTCTGAGCAGAGGGACTGAATCTCTGCACAGCCCGACATCGAGCGGCGATTGAGTTGAGGAGTGCGCATTTCAAGGGTATTCTCAATAGTCGTCGCTTCTGAGACAAATTCTTGGACGCTGTTCAGAGGGTTCGGCATCAGTCTCGCAAAAAGCTCCTGCTTAACTCCTCGCTTGAGGAGGCTGACTTTATTGTCCTCGGGCATTTCGGTGTGGGCATGACGCAAGAGGTTGGTCATCTCTTTAAGTGAACAGTGCCACGTTTTTATTTGGCAGCTGCATGCGGGTTTCGAGGGGGGCTTGAGCCTTGTGAACTACACTTGCAAAAGGGGCAAGGAACTTGGCCCCAAAAACGTCCCTCGTTGTTAGGTTTCGCTCTTGCTTCTCGAACCAGGCCTGAGCAGCGTCTTCTAAAGCGAAACAGACATGCCGAAGCTTGTCATCCTCGGTCCAGGTGTTAAAGACGGTGACTCGTCCAAACATCTCGAGCCAGCTTTCCGGGTCTTCGAGCGGCGAACCACGGAAAGTTGGCGGCTCCTTAGGTTGCCGGAGCAGGAGCCGTGCAGGTGGCACAGGTGCTGTCATTGTCGCCATGATCGCCATCAACGTCTTGGTCTTCGTAGTCTTGTAAGGTAAAAGCCCGTACTTCAGGGCAGGGCCTTGATGCCTGTGGCTAACTCGATACTCGTGGCCGGCATCTGGGTCTTCTTGGTGACGTGGGCTGGCTTCACGGGATGAGACGGAGTCGTGACGTGGACGAATGAAGCAGACTGCAGGTCTAATAATAAACTGTCTATTTGGCTGAGCCTGTGCCCCGTAAATGGAAAGCGGCGAACGGAGCGGAGCGTTGACAGTCGATCAACTGACAAGCGGCGAAGCGCGTCTGCATTTATACACTTGCCATTGAATGTTCTAGTGTTATCGCTAGCGGCGACGTAGGTTCCAGAATCTAAAATGCTCAAGAAGTGGGCGTAATGTTAACAAAACGATCTACTACAGCTTCGAAGCTTTTCTAACATCATAGGCGCGGCTTGCGCTGAACGTAGTGTTACGGGGTGATAACAAAACTTGAGTAAAGGAACGTGGCAATATGGTTAATTCAAGAAATAAAACAAATGCCAGAAGGCAAATACATATATATCGATTTGTTTACAAACTAGTTGTTGGAAAGAACTTGCATGTTATATACTTCAGAATGCCTTTAGGCGTCATTTCATCACAACTTTATATAATAAGTACGTTAGAAAAAAAAAGAAATGAAGGAGTTCATTAATCTGGCAAGGGACCATACGGCTAACTGTATAGAGGTGTGATGTAGCAGTATTAAATTTTTGCTTTTTGCACCTGTTACATTCCTTGTGATTTATCAGCAGTTACTTTGTCCAGCCATGGTAGCTATGTTCTGGTGGAAGCCTATTTTCAAACACGTGTGTATATTTAGGCTGGGTGAACTTCAAAGAACACCCAGTAGCCAAAATCAGCCTGGAATCTCCCACTAAGGTGTGCCTTGCAATCTCATTGTGGACGTAGTATGTGAAACCCCGAATTTCACCTGTAAATTTATTGACCGGCATTGAAACCGTCTGCACTTGAGTGCCTTTGTCAACTACCAGGGTGAGTGACAGAGTAGTGTTGTGTGGACGATACAAAATGTTTTGTAACATTTTTTTTAATTGCCTGTGTATTCGTTGAAGTCCGAGATAGTGTTCTAAACTAATGCAGGCGCAATTCATCATTAGCAATGGTGGGGTGCGTCATTCAAAATTAGTATGATCTGGCATTCATCATTCAGAATTTTCTCCCTGTTATATACATGCGAAAATTGAATGCTCATTCTTTGCTTGAAGGAAAGAAGTGTAAACTTGAGAGGTTGTTTTCTCCGTTAGACATTATTAATGACAACTGCATAACAACGCCCAATGCATAACAACCGCAATGGCTCGCTATTAGCTACACTGTCGCAGAAATGTGCGCTCACATGCACCCAGCAATGGCCGCGTGACGACATCGAAGGCAAAATAATTTCGTTCTCGGGGTGCCCTTCGAGCAGCGTTGCCATCTGGTGAAACTTGCGACCAGATTTTGGAAGTTTGGTGAAATTCTAGAGCCTCTGGTGGCCGGGCCAGTAAACTTCTACACCAGCCAACATCTCGTGAAATCTGGAGAAAATCAGCCTACCGAACTTTACGCCAACCATCGTTGCACATCCAAACTTTCAACACTAGGTGTAGCGCCTGTGACCAACCGACCTCCAGGACCATCTCTTTTTCCGTCCGTCGACTCCTATTGTTTGGGGCTCGTTGGACTATGCCAATGGTGCTTTGCGCCCGCGGCGAACGCTCCTCTTTTGTAGCCCCTTGCAAACGCTAGGCCGAAGAGCGGTGCGGTGTCCTAGTGCAAGGCCAGGCTATGCCGACCCGTATCTCTCCAAAGCCAACGCGAGTGCCTTTGCCCTCGCTCTAGCAACCGAGTCTTTGTTCCAGTGTTTCTGTGAATCACTTTTACCACAGAGACGTGCTCGCGGCACCCCTGTGTAGTACTTCTCGCCTGTGGCCTGGATAAGCCCATCTGCTTTCCCGTCGCGCCTTTGTAACGGGCTCTGTACTGCGTTTTGGTGTTGCTACAGACAATAAAGTGTTGCGACTTTGAGCAGTACCGTGTGCTTGCCACGGGGACGGTTAACGCATGCTCTGTGGCTCGCTAAGACAGGACCCATGCTAGTGGTCGTACTCCTTCGGGATACGTGTACACTACAGTAGGGAACACACTTTTTTTTTTGCCTGTTGGCGCCACATAGCACGTGATCTTAGAACAAGCCGGCAGCTGACCGATCAATTGTTGCTTGTCTCGCAGGACGGAAGGTCGAGGAATTTCAGCTGCTGAGTACACAGCCAGCCTGAAGAAAATCTACACCGTGAACACTGTGCAGGTAGGTTGAAAGACTTGTGTATTACTGCTTAGCATCTTTAGCAGGATTGTGACAGAAACAGGGCGTGGTGTAAATGTTGTGTAGGGAAAAATGCCAACGACTACTGCATGTACAGCAAAGTGAAACGCATAACATCTTCCTATACCGAGGACGCTATCGCTCATTTATCATGACGGTGTGAATTGATTCTAGAAAATTAAGTGAAAATGCACATGCACCCCATTTCATGCACTAAAAGGCTATGTGCCATTTCATTGAGAGGTTGCAAGTAATCTGGCCTCTTGTGACTTAACCGTTTCAGGTTTTTAACCCACAACATTGTCTGCAAATGGAACGTTATAGAAACAGAGTTGTCGGCGTTGCTGCACTTTCTCATTTGAGACAAAATTGGAAGTCTTGGATCTGACGCGGGTTGCCTTGAGTGCGAGTTCATGAGGAACACCTCATAGGCGAGTCCAGATGGCATAATTCAGTCTCCTAAGTGGGGGCAAATCCATTGAAACACCAGAGAAGTGCCTCGAGAGCTACACGCCTATTTAAATCTGCTGCGACCCATTCGGGGCTCGCACTACACAAAAGGTCACTAACAACAGCAGTCCCTTGTGCAGCTCTATGGGTTGCTTTAGCGTCCAGCATGCTGTCATTCTTGCAGCTTTTTTACCATCGCGTGAATCTGTTTGCTGTATGTATGTTGTAAAGAGGTTCTGGCACAAAATTTCACTGCCGAGATAGCCTGTGGGACCGATACTTGTGAACATGCGCATATCAGTTGCAAAATATCAACAGCGAATATAGCTTGGAAGGTACTTTGAATTAATTTTGAAGTTTGTGTGAATGATTGGCTCTCTTGTGCTATTGACAGCTTTAAAGGTGACCCTTGGCGACCCCCTTACTTTCCTTATGTGACCATGCTGCAACAAGTTGGGATAACATCATAGCTGCCATTTTTACTTTAACGCTTTTGCAACGTCGGACTATTACTCGGCAGCTGCTCACAAGCGCATGGTCATGGTGCACGCGTTAAAGGTTTCGTATTTTGTGACACTGCTGTCCTGTTTTCTCTTTGAAAGGACTTCTTGATGCGGACCGTGCCGAACTGCATCGCAGTTCTGTGTGCTGACATGTTAAAAGTTGCTCATGCCGAGTGGTGATAGTTGCACTTGGTGGCTTGTCTTTTTCAAGCTTTCTTAAACCGAAACCGAGTGGTCAGTAATGGTGGGGGGAGCCTGTAATTATCTGTCACATGCTGTAGCAAACAATGTGCCAAGTTATGACTAGCAGGCCTCCAGCAACACATTGCATGAAAAAAAAAAAAGAGCGAGTCCAATTTTTTTTGTAAGTACCCCTTAAAGAGGACATTACAGAGAAAAACATTCCTTTTTTTTTTCATATTGGCTATTCATTTATTCACAATTCCAAAATTGCCACGCTTGCCACTTGAGGAAGCTTCGTAGGTGAGAAAACTTGCAAAAAAAAGGCGGCGTGGCAGTGCCACTGTCAAGTTCCCACGTCTAGGAGCTGTTGCATCATAGATTTGTACTTCCTACATAATTTATTTGTAAGAATAAGCTGCATTGTCTGCTGAGGCGGCCACGAACTTAACATACTAAGTTACAAGAAATTTCGTAGAGCCTACGACCTGAATATACGAATTCAGTGTGAAAATCGTCATGGCACGCATGAAGATTTCGGCTCGCTCGAAATTTAGTATAAAACTCTAACCTCCATTTTATTTTTTACCTCTAATGATAGACCCATGACAGTGGAAAATCGGCAAAACTAGAGTTCTCGGAACGCAATTGAACAATCTAAACCCATTCATTGCTTCAATTTAGTGTCCCTTTAACTACTGAATGATGCATGCTCCCTGCCATTTGGTGATGTTGCAATTTTCTATATATTCTAAATGGCAAAGCCACAATTTATTTACATAGTGCACCGCAGGCCATTCTACACTTGCTAGCAAACTATAGGGCATAATTTCTCTATTGGTTTCATTTTCCTTGGCTGTACATTGTGAATTTTCTTTTTGTGGTGCTGGGATGGTTTTTTTTAGAGGCACCATGCCATCCGTATTTGTATCAGTTTCGCTGGGGACCATTTTCATTAGGTATTAAATGCTGGCTTGACACAAGGCATGCTTTCACGTGTTAAAAAGTTCTGGAATGTCATCTCCATAAGTCCCCGAAATAAATGGATCTAACTCGGACTCGCTCAATAAATGTTTTTCTCTGAGGACTTGCTCGGATCAGACTAACCAACATTTTGCAAAGCCAGACTAGCTCAGGTGCAGATTCGCGAATATTTTCACCAACCAGACTCACTTGGACTGGGGCTCGGAAAATATTACTCACCTAGACTCGCTCAGACCCAGACTGCTGCCTCTATCGGAGTCTGTGTCGGTGCTTGTCAGAGAGTTTGGTGACCTATGGGTGTAACTGATTCTAAACAAGCTGAAGGCACAGTATAAGTGGCTGTGTACACTGTATAGCTTAACAGGACAGTAGCGATAATGCTCATGCATATGATAAAATATCGGCATATTTTGTTGTTCATCCATCAGATTACAACAACCAATGACTTTCTTCACTGCTATTGTTGTGCCTTGACTGTGCTTTGCTGGGCACCAGATTTCTTCACAGTCGTAACAATGTGACAGTGTAATTTCAATGCATGCCATGGTAGGTGACCCCAGATTACACAATTTTGACTGCCTCGCTGTTTTACTAATGTGTACCTAAATCTAAGCGCTGCATGGGTGTCTTTGAATTTCATCGTACTCATCGTCGTCAGCCTACTTTATGCCCACTGCATAACAAAAGTTCCTTCCAGTGTGGCAGTTTCGGCTATTTGGTATGACATGACGATAGTTATAGCGCGAGAACAGAACAAATGGGCTAGTTTGTATGACATTACGATAGTTATAGCGCGAGAACAGGACGACGACAAATGAAAAAAAAAAATGTATGCATAAAATGCATTCCACAAGCAGAAGACAGGTTGAGTGGACAAACACTGGAAGGAAGATAATGACAATAGTTATAATGCGAGAACAGAACGATGATAAAGAGACAAGAAGGACACTGTAGGCGTCACTGATTCTAAACAAGCTGAAGGCACTTCAGCTTGTTTAGAATCAGTCACGCCCATAGTGTCTTTCTTGTCTCTTTGTCATCGTTCTGTTCTCACACTATAACTATCGTCATTATCTTCCTCACAGTGTTTGTCCATTCAACCTGTCTTCTGCTTGTGGAATCCATTTTATGCATAAACGTTTTCTTTTTAATAATTAAAAACCATCAGTTACTTGGCCTCGTGATGGGGCCTGCCCAGGTCTATTTTTTCTTTTAATATCTGCTTATGTATCGGCTACCCCTGTGTTTTCTGACCCCCTCTGCAGTTCTCGTGTCCCTTAGAGTTACGCCTGTCTTGCTTTGTTGGCCCATGGAAACGTGGTGGCGATGGCTAGGGATATACCTCATTACCACAAGCTTAGCAACACCCCTAGCAACTTGGTTTCCTTGGCAGATGGCTTAATAGACATGTATTTGCCGTGTAAAGTAGGGTGATGTCGAGTGTGTGCTGGGTGGGCGGCCAGCTTTCAACCAACGGTATCCGGTCCCGATATTCAATGTGGTGCGATATCTGTGCAGGGTTTCTGGGCTGTGTTTCACCACATACCAGATGTGTGCGAACTCGGCTTGAGGCACACCTACCACCTAATGAGGGGACAGAGACGGCCCCTCTGGGAAGACCCTGAAAACCAGCGTGGTGGCACCTGGCGCATCCGATGCCACAAGAAGCACACAGTTAGTGCCATTCTCTCTCGATACTCCGGCGGTTTCGCGGTTTTCGGTTCATCTCTCATCATGAAGAGAAGCAAGGTCATCTTCAGAAATCGCTTTGGTGCCCTATTGAGTATTGCGTGGAGTGACGCGAGGTTTTTGGCTTGATAGCTTTACGAGACCCACAAGCATTTTCAGAGATTTTATTAATGCATTTTAAGCACCTTTTATTAGTGATGTGCACTGTCTAGTTGAAATGTGTTTCTCTATTCTGTATTAGCACATATACTGAAAGCTTTGTAGCAAGTAAAAGTAAACTCTCATGGCAGCATCAGTTGTGCTCAATTGCACCTGTTGGTTGCAGTAGCCTGGGGTAAACTGAGCTAATTTTTCTCAATGCCATGCACAAGCCTTGTTTCGTTTCTTTGAATTATCGTGCTTTGCGGGGCAGTGCAAGCAGGCATAAGCTTACTAGTGTGAAATGTGCTGAAAGCGGGGTTCTTAAAAATTGATCATTTCCAGCCGCAATTTTGGAACAATAATAGCATCGAGGTACAGTGCTCATAGATTCGTACAAGACGTCAAACGTTTTAGTTGAACAATTAGTATGCACATTTGCTTGAAATAATCATATGACGTAGCGGCAAATATTATCCTTTAAGGTGCTGTTGACTGTGGCCTAGTTGTCCGAGTAGCAATTACAGTAGACCCTCGTTAAACTGGGCATGAAGGTACCAGGTAGGTACGTTCCATTTTACAAAAGAGTTTACTGATAGATAACGAGGGGTGCAAATAGCAAGAATGATACCGATCTTGTCAAAACCACTTGTTACACTTATCCAGCAATTTCATCCAAGAAATATTCATTTACTGAGTCCACTGAGCATAGATACGGTTATAACTGAAGGGAGTGGAAACATAGATATGTGCGTTACTTTGCCCTAAACAATTTTGCTTCTATTTGCGAGTGCTGTACAACAGAGAACACAGGCATAATTTGAATACTGAGAGTTTGGCTCATTGAACTTGAATGACCAATATATGTAACTTTTTTTATTATCATGAAAAGAGGCATGTGTTGTTTTATGCACCTCAGTACCTAAGCAATGGTCGCTTGACTAAATGTGCACTTGTTGCAGCCACTGGTGTGGAAGGAGCTTATATTGGCCGCCATCGGAGAGCAGTTTGCGGAAGATGTGCGGCCAGGTGAGGAACATTTCTCCTTCGTTTCCCCTTTGCCTTGCGTTAGTGATTTTCTCGAAAACATAAGGGGGTATGGTTTCAAAAGATCTACCAAGAAGGCGATCTTTTTTAAAATTTCAACACTAAATATTAACCCTCCACAGTTTGTTACGTTGGTACAGTTGCGCAACAAAGAAAAGTAGAGAAGGCAGACCCACCGCAAGCTTTCAATTAAAGTTTGTTGTGAGCACTTCCTGTTTCCTGCGTGTGTATTTTTTTAGCATAACATTGCGTTTCTCTCAAAATCACTCGCCCCGCAGCGGTGGTCTAGTGGTTAAGGCACTTGGCTGCTGACCCGCAGGTCACGGGTTCGAATCCCGGCTGCGGCGGCTGCATTTCCGATGGAGGCGGAAATGTTGTAGGCCCGTGTGCTCAGATTTGGGTGCACGTTAAAGAACCCCAGGTGGTCGAAATTTCCGGAGCCCTCCACTACGGCGTCTCTCATAATCATATAGTGGTTTTGGGACGTTAAACCCCACATATCAATCAAATCAATCAATCTCTCAAAATCACTCTGTTGGAATTTTTTTAATCATGATGTATATTGTCGATTGTATTGTTGATGTATATTAAACGATTACGTTTAAATTTTCTCACATCATAGAGAAATGCCCGGTAAATAGTCTGAAGCTTAATATTTGGAAAATTGTTCGAGCCATACTTCAAAAATAGTTACTAGTTAGATAGTCGCTCTGTGGCACGTGACAAGTGAGGGTGAATTTCGTTTTATTCTGAGATGAATGAAACACAATAATCAGCAGGAGCAACACCAGGCAGCGAATGATGGCGATGATGCATGCAGTGAGAAATCCATTAATCGAAAAACTTATTGACGTAATTGTCCTGTCCTCTGGTCTGTCTGCCTGCAGGCGATGACATATGCGGTGTGTCTGTGTGCGTTCGAGATAGGGACGACATTGTGCAGCTGTGGAATGCTGACGCACGTCTCAGCGAGGGTGCCACAGTGCTGTCCCGTGTGCACGCCCTCTTGCCGCCGGGCGTCACCCCAGTGGCGGAATTCTACAAACGTGAGTACACATTTTTGCGGGGACTCAGGTCTGCATGAGACGAAATAGGATACAGACACCAAGCACTGGTGCTTATCATATAAAGGGACACTAAATTGAAATAATGAATCTGTTCCTATTGATAAGCTGTACTTTGAAGACTTTGAAGATGCTAATTTGACCTTCATCGTGTTATTAATACTTGGTAAAATCAAGGTTGTCAGTGCTTTTTAAAATTTTGTGCCGTAATCTCCGTACATCATGTCACGGATTTGGATGTGTACTTTACATGTTTTGGCAACATTGGTCAATGAAATTTTATGTAACTTGGTACAGTGAAATCTTAGTAGAACGAACTCCACATTAACAAACTTTTCAGATTAACGTACTTTTAAAAAATTCCACGCCAACTGCTAATAGTTTCAATATAAAATTATTTCACTATTGCGTACTTCAGAATACCGTACTTTTTAGAACAATGGGCGGTAATTTAGTTCCGCATTATATTAACAATGCCTCAGTACTACGAACTTATGTACTGAAATCCGTCGCAACCACCAGAGCGGTACGCAAGCAGACGACAAAGCTAATGGACGCCTTGGTTCTTGGAAGACGCGCGACGGTGTGGAGGGAAAAGAACACACGAAAGGGCAACTTTTTTTTGTTGTTGAAACGCCGATGCTGCAGGTTTACAAGCGAGGCAGAGTGGGAGTTGCAAAGCAGGAAGCATGGGTGCCGAAAACCCGAGACAGCGAGAGAGCAGAAAAAGAAACGCAGGGAATTTTTTTTTCTAGCACTTTTTTTCCCTTCGAAAGAGGCGATGACAGCCGTGACATTTTGGTTTTTTCTTTGGAGGCCTTGTTTTTTCAGTCGTGTTCAACTCTTTTCGGTGATTACTCATCGCGTCCGCAAAGCAAGTTGCCGTTCGCGGTGCGATGATACTACAAATGAGTTCATCTCTGCTTGCGACGAAGAAGCAGAAGCAGTTTTCGCTAAGCGAGACGACGGATATTCTTCGGCAACTGGAAGGCAAAAAGCAGGCTGTTGTGACCAAAGAACCAAATCGCACCATAGGAATGTGGATGAGTTGGATGGAGGCCTTCGCGCTGCAAAGTTTGTGCTGCTCGCGTCAAAAAAAAATCGTAGACTTCTTTAAAGTAAATGTGAAGTTTTTGGTTTTTACTTGTGGATTTGTTTTTTTCTAATGAAAAAGAGTTCAAGGACCCACCGTTGCAAAGGTAAGTCGTTATGGTCGGTGAAAAATAAGTATTTTTGGTTAATTTTCGAGCTTTTACTATAACGACCTTTAAAAATAACGAACAAATTTCTGCCGTCCACTGAAGTTAGTTATACCGAGATTTCACTGTACATAGTAAATCTCTGGCCCTTTCAGTGGACCACATCATTTTTTCCAATTAGGAGCTGCGTAGGCCATTGTGAAAGTAGTCCAAGTCCACGAGGTTCCTGTATTTTGTGCAGGAATTTTAAGGTGGCACTGCCTCCCACACTTTATATTGCATATTTTCTTGCTTATTATCTTTCGTCTTGCGACAGGCATGGCCTTTCGGCATATTAAAGAGTAATTGACTAATGCAAGAAAAATATTCTCTTCATGTTCATTTACTTCACACTTCATTTTGCAGACGTACTGCTTAGTGATAGTAAAGCCGGAGCTGTTTAATCGTACCACTTGCGAAATTCGAAACTTGGAGGCATGCCGAAATTAATCGGTGGAGAATTGCATCCGATGCATTACCCGTGGGGCGATGACAGGAAACTTGCTGCATCGCCACAGTCGCTGCAGTTTTCGCTTTCACTGCACGATTTGGTGCTGTTACACCTTGGAGAAGTGCTTTCAAGAAACTATGAGTTTTGCAGACACACTTTATTCTGAAGGATATAACCTGGATGCATAAGAACTAGGCTTGTACAAATGGTGAATTTTAGGTTTGAAAATAATTCCAAGCAAATAGTGAATTTGGGTCATATTTGTCATGACCCATTTAACCTGACAACATTTTTAAAAATCTGAAACAAGGCCTGTGCAAATATGCCATTCTTTTTGTGCAAATATGACATCAATGGAAGTGGAAACAACTTTGAATAGTAGCAGGATTCAACTTTGGTAAAATACAAGTGATAACCTGGTAAATGTTACGTTTAAAAATTTCCCATACTTCGAGCACATAGGCCGGTATAACAAGTTTATGAACTTAAAAAATAATGAAGCAATGTGAGGGCTGATATGTGAAGGTGATACCTTGAAATGGGCCTTCGTTGCAGTGCAGATTTCTTTTGTCTAGGCGTTTTCACAGCTTGGCATTCCTTCACTGCAGGGAAACTACCTTTACAAATGGTTGGTTACATGCAGATTAATGTACACTACATTCATTTCGAGTACTTTAAAATTTTCAGTAATTTGAATTCGCATCGAAGCGAATACAGTGCTATTCATACGAGCATTCTAATATTTGCACAAGCCTAGTAAAACTCTTCGAAAGCTCCACTAGCACTGTTTTGTCGGTTGCATTTGAGGCTTTCGTCGTTTGACCTCTCTTAATAAGATTTTTTATCTCCCGAGATAGTTTGACAGTTTTCCGTCTAGTGACTGAACCTACCACTTCAATTTCGCAATCTTTGATGATACTAGCAAGATTATTATTCATTGTGTCAACGCTAACATTGGTTATCTCATTTAGTGCCTCGAATCGATTCTGAAGCAAAACTATGAATTCCTGTATTTTTCCTCTCACCGCCAGTTTATTAACTGGCTTCTTGCGTATCAGTTTTTGTTTGATTTTTTAAAATTCAGGTGTATACAAGCTCTTGCCATTCTACGGTCACTGCATGTAACCTTGCCAACTACTTTTATGCCCTGTACAATGTCAGAGTGTGCACACAGAATGATGTCAATTTCATTTTTACAGTCGAACCCCGCCAAAAGGAAATTGAAGGGGCGCAGAAAAAATTTCGTTGAAGCAAAAGTTTCATTGCAGTGAAATAGAAAAAAAGCCGATCTGAACTAGCAAAACAAAGGAACGTTTATTTTCAAAATTCGATAGGTGTCCGTTGCTTTTTATTCTATCCCAGCAGCGTCACGACGCGACCCACCCATGCATAGCGAGCCCGCGGTGAAAAGCATGCTGAAACAATGACTACAATCACTTTTGTGAACGAACCAAATAGTTGCTATAACACGTTAGCACCAGCAGCTATCCGCCGTCAATTCACCGAGATAACAGCAGGGTATCGTGGAGCGGTGACTTTTGCCTTATTTTATGTCATTCTTATCATCAATAGCTCGGGGCTAGCTGGCTTTGTTGATAATGCGGACAACAGCCGCTCTGATTAGTTACCACACTTGCCAAGGGCCAACAAAATGATAAGCATTGGAATCGGAAAAGGCATCGTTCCGCAGATGCACCCAGCAGCTGCGCAAAGGAAACCATAAATAAGCAACTGAGCTTCAGCTTTGGATCGTCTGCGGCTATACAGTAAACCCAAAGTTTTAACATTTTGATGCATTTTCAGAACCTGAAAACACGTCGACGAAGTCTAAAACACGCGTTGGCAATACCAAGAACCACCGCCGTTCAGCAAGCAAGGGCACTGCCATTGCTCAATAGCGATGGCAATGACACTGCCCTGCTTTTGTCACTGGCAAAAGCAGGGCAGTCTCATTGCCATTGCTATCGAGCAATGGCGGGATTCTTGCTTCCTAAACAGTGGTAAATTTTGGTGGCGCCAACGCATGTTTTAGACTTCCTCTACGTATTTCGAGGTTCTGAAAATGCATCAAAATGTTAAAAATTTGGTTTACTGTATAGCAATAAATATCTGAGCCTGGAATCGCATCGTGAAATTTTGTTGAAGTGGGGCGGCAGAAGAAAAAGTGTTCATTGTGGCGACAATATTTATGCATTGACTCCTGTGGACTACTGACAGGGAACCGTGAATTTTTCGTTGTAGCGGAGATATCATTGAAGCAGCGTTCCCTGTAGCAGGGTTCGACTCTAGTTTCGCCATTCGGACTTCACCACGTCCACTTAAAGGTTACCCGTTTTCTGAAGAAGGTATTCATAGTCCATAAATTATTACTTTCTGCAAACTCTACTAACAACTCCCCTCTGGCATTTCTAGAGCCAATGCCACATTCCTCCACTGCATGGTCTCTGGCCTGTTTTTTTGCCTACTTTGGCATCAAAGTCGCCCATAAGAATAGTATACTGTGTCTTTACTTTATTAATGGCTGACTCTACATCTTCATAAAAGCGTTCAACCAAATGATCATCGGCTTAATATAAGCGCACATGCTTGTACCACTTTCATCTTGTGCCTTTTGTTAAATTTATTTATAATACTTGCCACCCTCTCACTGATGCTATAGTATTCTTCCATGTTGCCAGCGATATTCTTGTGTATGAGAAACCCCACTCCTAGTTATTTTGGGTCAACTAATCCTCGGTGGCATAGGACATGTCCATTTTTCAGCACTGTATAAGCCTCACGTGTCCTCCGTGCTTCGCTGAGCCCTATTACATCCCATTTAACACCCTCTAATTCCTCGAATAGCATAGCTAGACTAGCCTCACTAGATAGCGTTCTAGTGTTGAAGGTAGCCATGTTCAGATTCCAATGGTGGCCTGTCCGTACCCAGGGGTTCTCAGCACCCTCCGCTGCGTCACAGGTCTGGCCGCCGCCTTGGACAATTGCTTCGCAGCTGCTAGGAACTGAGGGCCAAAGGTTAATCGCTGTGTTCATGGGAGTTTGTGGCCAGGTACTGCACCAGGGTGGCCAATCCTGTTCTGATGAAGGTGTGCATTACCGGCAGATGGTCGCCAGTGAGGCCGCACCCCAGACCTCTTTTCTTTTACAGAATAGAGCTAGTGGAGCTCTCGAAGTTAATCAATAGTCGGAAAGTAGCCGACCTCAGGAGGTATAACATGGAAAGAGTTGAGCAGGCTGTAAAAAGTGGCAGAAGCCTAAAAGCCGCGAAGGCAGACTTGTGCATAGGCAAGGAAGGCAATGTCATAACCAATACGGATAGGATGGTCGAGATTGTGGGGGAGTTCTACAGAAAGCTTTACAAAAGTAAAAAAAAAACCCTGGATGGTATTGTGAGAAACTATTATAGTCCAAGAGAACTTGACATCCTACCCATGTAACGACAGGAGATGTAAGGAAAGCCCTAGAAGGAACACAAAGAGGCAAAGCCGCTGGTGATGATAAAGTAACAACGGACCTCCTGAAAGATGGCGGAGAAATTGTGTGAGAAAAATTAGCCACCGTATTTACAAAGTGTCTCTTGACGGAAAGGGTACCAGAATTTTGGAAGAACGCCAAAATCATATTAATCCATAAGAAAGGAGACATCAAGAGCATGAAAAATTACACACCGACCAGCTTACTGTTCGTTCTCTACAAACAATTTACAAAAATAGTAGCTAATAGAATGAAGGCGATATTAGAGTTCAGTCAGCCAAAAGACCAAGCAGGATTTTGTACCGGCTGCTCCACAATAGACCATATTCATACTATAAATCGAGTAATTGAGAAATGTGCTGATTACAACCAATCTCTATACATAGCTTTCATAGATTATGAGAGGGCATTTGACTGAGTCGAGACATCAGCAGTAATGCAGGCACTAAGGAATCGGGGCATCAAATAAACCAACATAAACATACTGGAAGAAAGCTACAGAGCATCCACAGCCATCATAATACATCGGTAACAATAAACCAAGAACGGAAATAAAAAAATGAAACAAACGTAGGCATACACAAGAAAATAGTTCGTTGATAGGTTCACAAAATTTTACTACACCATACATGCGAATTCCGCCAGCAGTGGTCATAACCGAGCACTATGTACAAGGATACACAGCTGGACATAAGGAGAATATTTGGTACATACATGACACAAAAATAAAAACAGAATGCTTAAGAATAGTTTCAGAGTCATGAACAGATAGAATATGAAAACATGCATATATTTTTTAAATTTCGTGCTAGGTTATTCTGAAATCAATCTGCACTGGCGCTTTCTCGTGTTAGTAGCAGCAATTCATTCCATTCTGTTATGGTTCTTGGGAAGAAAGAAAATGTGTAGCTGTTTATGTGCATCTGAGGCACTTCGAAGGTACCCCGCCCCTCTTTGCAGTACTCTACCTTCTCGTGCTTTCAAGTACTGGTAACTATTGATGTTGAGTTTGTTTTTAGTGAGATAGTAAAAAAAAAAACTTTGACCTTGCTATGCGCCTGCGTTCAGCAAGTGTGGGCAAGTTAAGCATTTCAGAATCTGTACGAGAGTATTTTGATAAGATGAACCTTGCGGCTCGACGTTTCCAATCTCTGAATTAAACCAGACTGATAAGGGTCCCAGATTATGCTAGCATACTCCAGCGTGGGCCGTACAAAGGTTAAATAAGCAGTTAGCTTAACTGACTGTGAGACTAAATGCAGTTTTCTTCGCAAGAACCAGAGTTTCTTTTCCGCAGTTTCACATACTTTTGCAACATGATAGGACCAGCCTAAATTCTTGGAATTGTTTATGCCTAAGTATTTCAGCACATCGACCATAGAATGTACCGATGAATTCACGGCATAATTGAAGTCAAAGACATTATTCACTTTACTCGTTACGTGCAATCATAAGTTTTATTCTAATTTATTTTCATTTTCTATTTGTCCCACCATTTTTCTACTGCCCTCAGAGCATCACTGAGTGATTGTTGATCTTCCGGACTATTAATTTCTTTGTACAGAAGACAATCATCACCAAAAGTCACACCGAGATTCTTTCATCTATTTCAGAGGCAATATCATTATTATAAACCAAGAATAGCACCCGGCCTAACACAGACCCCTGTTGAACACCTGACGTCACATTCAATGGCTTTGATTTATTATATTCCACTTCTACGTATTGCGTTCTGCCCTGAAGGTTCGCGGTTATCCATTTCACTATTTCCTCATTTATTCCCATAACTCTTAGCTTCACAAGCAATTCTGCATGTAGCACTCTATCGAATGCTTTCGACAGATCAAGACATGAGGCATCTATCTGTTTTTTTACGTCTCGGTTCAAGGCAAAGTCATTAACTGTTTCAAGAAGCTGTGTTGTTGTTGTTGCGACCTGGGTCCTGCGGGTCCCAGTTTGGTAGCGGGCCCCCGTCCTAGGACCCATCGTCGAACAAAACTGATGAGGCACTCGTAAAAACGACAACAATTTATTTACATGATTAGTAACTGAGAATTAGAAAAGAGAACTAGAAGTCAAAACTATACATGAGAACTGTTGGACTGTAGAACTTCAAATACACGCAAGTCTTCGGCTTATATAGCGCCTCGTTGCCAACCCTGGGCGCATTGTTCGCGGCTTTTGCCAATGGGGCGCTCCATGGTCTAGGTGCTCCACCCAGAAAGGAGAGGAAAGACACCACACAATGCATGCGGAGAGGGCATAGTCCACACGATGCCCAAATATGGTCACCAAAGCACTGCACCGACGTGTTCGCACACGTCGCCAAGTTTCGCGCACATTCGATGATTTTGGTTTCCAAGAGTCATCTGGCAGCTGGGTGAAGTTCGAAAAACCGGCTGCTAGTACACGTGTCAAACACACGTCACCAAGTTTCGCGCACGCCCGATGACATTGGCTTCCAAGATTCTTCTGGAAGCTGGGTGAGGGTCGAAAAAACCGGCTGCCAGTACACGTGTCGAATTTGCCTGACTGTTTGGGTAGGACGATGTAGTGGTGGGCCCGCATATTGTCAAAATATGCCATTCCATTCAGCCGATCCTACGGAGAAAGGGGGGGGGGGGAAGGAGGAGTAGTCAACTAATCCCTCGTCGCCGAGGCGGGCTCCGGCAAGGGCTGCAGCAGATAGCGCATTATCCTTTTCTTCACCCCCACATTCTATTTCTGGTTGTTTGCTAGAAGCTGTAGCTTAGCTGCACATATCCCGGGGCTCCGCTTGTCCTCGCAAGATGCAGCCACAACTAATTTGGATTTAGCTTTCTGCCTGAACTGCAAATACCATGCTGGTTCCGAGATTTCGAGATCCTCGGCGACCTCGAAAATGGCCCAGCTGCCTCCTTGTCTGCCTCGAAAGCCTTGCTCGTAGCAAACACAATGGCCTTTCTTGAGTCGAGCTCACAACGGCCTCTCCTGGCTCTTGTGTTTTCTTTGCGCGAACCAGTCCCGAACCCCTCGTTCAGGTTTTGCCGAGAGGAAATCAACTTGTCTTGACGGCACACCCTTGCTTGGAATGCGTCGAAATAGTTTCGTTCCATTCACAAAGGCCGAAAAACTTCAATAATGATGACAGTCGTAACATTGTGAAAAGGCGCTGTCTGAATCCATGTTGATAGGGGCAAAAATTTGTTGGAATTGTAGATGTACGCGTAAATTGACTTCGGATACAATGTGCTCCAGGAGCTTACAGCACAAGCAGGTTGATATTGGACGATAGTTTTCAATTACCCTCTTATCACCAGATTTATGCACAGGTATAACTTTAGCCTTAAACCAATCATCGGTGATTTGGCATTTTGCAAGTGATGCATCAAATATAAACTTTAAGTATTGAGCAACCCATTCTGCGTACCTGTGGAGAAATTCGTTTGGTATGTCATCAGGGCCTACAGATTTTTTTATGTCCATGTTCAGTAGCAGGGCTGCAATTCTCTCATATGAGGCTTCAACATCTGGCATTATTTCTGAGTGAGACAATGGAGACAAAGTGAACTCCTCATTAGACTGCGATAGAGTTGGAAACACCAACTGAAAGAATTCGTTGTAAGAAGAAGCAGTCTTTGCAGGGTCAGTAACCAGAATGTTATCCACTACAATGCTGAGTGGCTCGTCATTCTTTTGTGACATGTGACGCCAAAATTTATCAGGAGACGTCTTAAGCTCTGTCAATATTTCCTTGTAATATCTGTCATTGGCATGAGTATTCACAGAACGCAGTTGCGCTGATAAATCAGCTATTTTTTCATAGTCTTTAGTTACTTTTTGTCTCTGGCCGCTAATTTGGCGTTTCAGTTGGATTATTTCCCTGTTTATCCAGGCGTTCCGTTTAGCTTTATTTCTTTTCTTAAGTGGTACAAAATTTTTGATACAATGAAAGGCAGTACACTTAAATGATTCCCACATTACATTGATGTCCACTTGAAAATCAAAACTATTCAGAGCAAATCACAAGTAGTCAATTATACTTTAGTCGTCAGCCTCATAAAAGTTGGGAACATCTGTAATGGCCTCTTTCTATGTTGAAGTTCTTTCGATGGAAAGCACCTAAGTAACCTGCGATTCGCTGATGACATTGCCTTGATGAGTAACTCGGAGGACAAATTACAGTTCATGATTACTGAACTGGACACGGAAAGCAGAAAAGTAGGTCTGAAAATTCATATCCACAAAACTAAAGTAATGTGGAACAATCTCGGCAGAAAACAGCACTTTGTGATATGTGGAGACGCTGGAAGTTGTACAGGAATATGTCTACTTAGGACAGTTAATAACCGCGGAACCGAACCATGAGATTGAAGTAACTTGAAGAATAAGAATGTGGCGGAGCACATTTGGCAAGCACTCTCAAATCATGACTGGTAGATTGCCACTATCCCTCACGAGGAAGGTATATAACAGCTGCATCTTGCCGGTACTTAGCTACGGAGCAGAAACCTGGAGACTTGCGAAGAGGGTTCAGCTTAAATTGAGGACGACGCAGCGAGCGATGGAAAGGAAAATCATAGGTGTAACTTTAAAAGACAAGAAGAGAGCAGAGTGGGTCAGGGAACAAACCGGGGTTAAGGATATCATATTTGAAATCAAGAAAAAGAAATGTACATGGGCCAGACATGTAGCATGTAGGCAGGATAACCAGTGGCCATTAAGGGTAACTGACTGGATACCCAGAGAAGGGAAACACACGAAGGGGAGTCGGAAGGTTAGGCGGGTTGATGAGAGTTAAAAAGTTTGCGGGTATAAGGTGGCAACGGAAAGCACAAGACCTGGTTTATTGGCGAATCATGGGAGAAGCCTTCGCCCTGCAGTGGGCGTAGTCAGGCTGATGATGATGTGTAAGGACCCTACTGACATTATCAATGGCACTTCCCTTGCAGGCTTGAGCAAAGAAAATGCAAAAATACCATGTATTAGCTTATTTTCTTGTCTACAGATATTGCAACGATCGGCAAATCTCGGCAATTTCTTTTAGCGTTGTCTGGATTTTGATACATGAAGCCGATGAGGCGTTTTTCAGCTCATACGGCTAAAGAGCTCTGGATAATGCGACTGTAGTTGGCTTAGAGCTTGACTTGGTTATAGTTCAGGATGGCGGGCTTGGATCTGTAGTTTCTGGTAGGCCGTTCCAGTTTTATCGTCGCACGATTGCGAACAGTACTGTTACCAATAAGGCAGTCGTTGATCTCGTCAAGGGTAGACGAGACCGCTCCATTTGTCAGGTTGGTGGGCAGTATCCTAATGGGCTACCCACTTGCTGGTATTGTTGCTACACCTTTTCTTCACCTCACATTGTCACGATTGCCAACATTCATAATTACGAATTTTGTTGTTTTCCCTGCCTTGCGCGTTTACACTAGAGCGACACGAGACACACACAGTAGGGCATCGAGTCATCACTGAATCGTCTGTTCACACTAAACTAACGATAATGCCTCGAAAGACAGCATGTCGTCGCAGTGTAACATGATAGAGGACAGACCAAAAGCGCCAGTAAAACCCATCGACGGACTTGTTGGCAGGTCATTGAAAGATCCATGGCTGAGCGAAAATTTGCCGATACCGTTCCTTTAAACAACGAAGGGGGAGATTTGGAAAGCAGATGAGAATGCCTCGCACGAGACCCTGTAGCTTCTTATTGGTCATCTTGCGCACCCCACGAATGTCTTTTTTTTTTTTTCGTTTTTCCTTCATCCGTCCCGACCCGCGTCTCTCGACACCTTCGGGGATGGTGGGGCTGCGCCACGTAGCTCGAGAGGAATAGAAGAGGAGGGAAGACAGCTGAAAATGAGGAGCTGGTGGTGTCCTGTTCTCAATTTCTGCGCGCAAATTCAGTCGGTGCACGGCGCATGCCTCCAGTGTGACTAGGTAGTTGGCCAATGAAACGCTGTGAGCACGACAAGGCACAGATGGAGTCTTCCACGGACCTTGGGCGAGCTGTTGACGTAGCTTTAGTGTAAGTAGGACGATGACAAGACCAAAGGCGCTGCCAAAGATAGACGGCAGGCCAAAATTGACGTCGTGTCACTCTAGTGTAAGTGCGTCTTAACACATTGGCAAGTTAGTTTGTACTATGAGGAGACTCGTGCCAGACTCTTCATCTCGTCATATTCAGTGTTTTACTTTTTTTTTTGAAGCTCAGTATATCACCTCCAGATGATAATTCTGATTGTCTGTAAGTGCGTCTAATGTGTACAACTTTATTTTTGAGTACTTCATATTCTATCGAAAGAAAAAAAAGGTAATATTTTCACTTGTGTGCTGCTTGGCAATTAATTTTAATGAATGTTTACTTACAGATATATATGCTCTGATGTCCATGTTTTATTTTTTTTTATAAAAACAGTCGGGAAGGCCCAGAAGCACGCAGGCGAGTTGTTATAGCGTCTCTGCAACACTTTTCCAAGTAATGATCGAATGGCTTCATTGAAGTTGTTTATTGCCTTCCAATTCAACGGCCACAAAAATTTTAAGAATCCATCAAGTGCCAGGGTAGCTTCAGAGATTAGTCGCGCGCTTTGAGTGCAGTATCTCTCTTTTCGTACCAGTGAGCGCATTGGAAGCCACGTTGGGAGGGTTGAATAGAGGGCAAAAGCTACTTTTTTTTTTGTCGGCATTCGTTGTGACCTGGAGCGCTTTTTTGTTACTTTGAATGCCTTACTTTCTGTGCGATAGTGAGTCAGTGGGCGGGCATGCCGTGCCATCCTTCGGGGCCATAACTACACAAGCTCACTATGCTTGAAACAGCTAATAGCCATGGAGTTTGTCATTATGGTGCGGTCATTTGAGGCATCATTTGTGGAGAGAAGAGCGAGAGATATTAGGCTTACTTTGAGAATCAATTGCAAGTTCCAGGCCGCAAGTTCCTCTGTTGTGTTTGGCTCGTATGTTCTCGGGAGCCTCAGCTACCAACGGGCTGCACTTTCTGACCACGCTGGAAAAGTGCTGCAGGGTTCCTTCAACAATTGTATACGTTAAGTGTAAACGTTATATAATTTTGACGTGGCACCTGGAGCAGGGCTCTTTGAATGGTTCGTTGAATATGGGAGTGCCCTCGGCAACATTATCCTCTGCGGCAACATGCTGCACAATGAATGATCTATGGATACTGCACGGAAGAGAACAAGGACGATAAGCATACGAGATGAGAGGTGGACTCGACAAGCAGTCGTCGTCTCTTCTCGTATGCTTGTCGTCATTGCAGTTTTCTGTGTATTATACATCGATTATGAATCAACTAGCTCGCTCGTCCACTTTGATGTAGAAATAAGCTAAGTGAGTGCTAGTTGTCTGCTCTAGAACAATTTATGGATGTGTTCATTCCATTTCCAGCCGATTCAAGTTGCATACAGTGCATGACAAGACTTGAAAGATTACTCATAGCTAACCATCCTTATTTCAAAAGACGTGATGGCATTGTTGGCAAGCCATGTATCAGTAGTCTTTTAAGTTTTTAGGTTTTAATTAGACAGGTGTAGTTTGTCGAATAGTGACCAAACTTTTGTATGATGGAAACCTCGATAATCCATTATTTTTTTTTCTCAAGTTCGACTTTGTTTACATTCTCATTTTTAGCCTACCACGTTTCAATTGACTATCTTGTTTTTTTTTTCGTACTGATTGGAAGGAGCATGCCCAGTGCCCTATTTTAACATGCTACTAATTGATAAGTTGTCTTTCAGTGCGATTCGACACTTGCCATGGGCACCTACATAATCGGCTATGTTGTTGGCCCTGTTTTTTGTTAGGAGATAGCTGTTGTGGGTTATTACTGGCTACTTCTCTGTGCAAGGCTTCTTGACAGTGGTAATGTGATGCTATAGAAAGGTTCCTTTGTCCAATAATGCCCAATTGGTAGTTTATCACTGGTTCTTTTCCACTGTCTTTCATGCTGGTTAAATTCGCAATGAACAGAATATTTTTTTTTTTTGCTTACTGTTTTTCTGCACATAACGTGAATTATGAGCTTAATAATGATGAAATCAGTTGGTGAATTTGTACTCAAGTCTGAGGACAATTTTTCAGATTTGCAAATATGAAAACTACAGTAGATGCCATCAGAATATATGAAATCATCGTAATTGGCACGATGATTTGTTATAATGTTATGGGCATGCAGCTCCTTAGACTGTTCACAGCTTTATCGTGCTGTGAATAGTCCAAAGAACTGGGTGCCGATAACATAATAGTTTCCCAAGCTTAACTAGAGGGTCCAGTCTCAGCACTTGCCAGCTTCAAAGGCACTTGTGGTTTTGTTCCGAATGTAAGAGTGTACTATTGTGAACTTCTGTGAGCCGTTTTGAATTGGTAGGCCTAAAGCGTTAAGGTTTGAAACTGAAAGTGTTGCACAATGGCTGGACCTTGATACAGCGGCTCCAGGCCTTGCAAAGGCTAAAGAACAAAGATTAGACCAATCCGTGTGCTGTTCATTGTTCCTATAGTAGCTGAAGCGCTTTGTGTGTGCCCATCGCCAGAGTTTCCTCTAGGGTATTTATAGAAACTAAATGCGTAACATATTACTCGTAAGCCATACAGTGATGTGTAGTATGATGCAAGATGTTGCACAGCTTTACCAGACTTCACAAATTTCTAGGCCTCTGTTAGGATGTGCAGGTGACAGAACAGCTATAAAACGAGCTACTTGTGCTGTCACATAAAGCTTCATCAACTGCACAAAGTATTAATGGCACCTGTTATGAATTCTAGGTGCTTGCCAAACATGCGGCTGGACAATATGGGAGAGTTGTTGGTCGATTCCAGCACCAACTACAAACAAAGTAGCACCAACTTCATAACCAAACACTTCGTTTATTCTTTTTCTGTAACAGGCAGCCACATAGTGGCCAAACAAACTTACGAGTATCAGTTTTCCACACAACCTAAGAGAGGGGTACAATCCACGGTCACGACGCCCACTCGCACGTTGTTGCAAAAACAGTTCGTGGCACTGAAAGTTCATAACATTTCCGTGCGCCAGTCACTTTATCCTAATTTTTGGCGAATTCTGGCGCTGTCCACACATCCTAACGGCCGGGTTTTCTGGACGAATATTAGGGGGCCCCCTCAGGAGGCCATTTCGCTCACCGCTGGGTCGCCGGGTTCGGATCCCGTAGTCGCCTGCGTGCAGATGTCAGTTGCGTCGGCCGTTAACATTCGAACCCGGCGCGGTTCTTGGCCGGTATCGCCGGCGCCAGCTGAAATCGTCGCGTCGTTGTCGGGAGCAGCTCCTTCCACTGTGGAGTCCTCGCTAGGCTTACTACTTGCAAGTGTCGTTGTCGTGTGCGAGGCCGCGGTTGTGCCCTCATCGCGTTCCTCCTCGTCTTGGGGCGAGCTGCCCGAAGACTTCTCGTTAGTTTCGCGGCTTACAGCGTCGGGATCGTTGCCGGGGGCTATCTCCGTTGCTGTGGGCTCCTCCGAAGTCGTCGCGTCCTCCGACGCTCGGCTGTTGTCGGTTTCTTGTTCATCTTCGGACGACGAACTGCCCGCCGCGCCACTGCCGGCCGACGTCTTGCCCGAAGTCCTACGCTCCTTCGCCTTCTGCTTCCGACGCAGCCGCTTAGCCCTTTTCTTGGCAGTCCTCTCCTCGGCTTCGCGGCGATTTCGCTCGACCCGCTCGCGGAACTCGGCGTCTAGCTGGTCCTCGTGCGCGCGCTGGTCGATGTACTTTTGACGAGCGTACTCCTTGCGTCGCAAGTGTCGGTAGACGTGAAACTCGCCCGACCCGGCCCCCGCGCTCGAGCCCATCACGTTCCGCACGAACTCGGGAGCGTCGTGCGGCGCCCGGGGCTTGGCGGGCTCCGGTATGACGACGGGGCGGTCGGGGTGCTCCATGAGTCGCTCGAGCTTGAGCCGCTGTACGTCGTAGGCGTTCTTGGGCACCACGACAGGGGCTGCAGGACGCGCCGCTTTCTTTGGCGGCTTCTGCGTCGTCGGCAGCCCGAGATTTCCGCTCTTGGCGTCGCCCATCGTGTGCGCTTGAGCGGTCTTGTGAAGACGACAACAGCCGAACTGTGTTTGTCGTGGTGCACGACAAACGACGGACTGGCAGAAGTCGGGGAAGTTCGAGGCGGTTTGCACGCGCACTACGCGACTTCTCGACAACGAGCTCTCAGAAATTGACAAATGTATTATAAAACAAGCGACAGGAAGTAGGTGGCGCAGCGCGCGTGGGGTCTTGCGGTTTCGGTTTCGTTTCTCCAGGCGTTGCCCCCTCGGTTCCGTTTCTCTGCTCTCATTTTCAAGCACCGTTTCATTGGTCTTCGTACCTTTTGCGAATAAATTAGTGTATTTACATACCGTTCATTGAATAGTGTCATTTTCTTTTGTTTTCCTCTTTTAATTTTTAAAGTTCCCTTTTGCGGAGGCCAACAGCCCGATAAATGGCAGTATATGTGCACGACTCCTTGTAATTGCTTCATTTCTTTTTAAACGAATTGTGGTTGATTTTCGGCATGACCTTATCGCCTAAATATGGAATTGAACGATACTTCTACAAAGCGTGTTGCGCAGTGACAAAAAGATTTTATTTTCAGCAGTTCTATAAATGGAACTGCTGAAAATGTGCAGTCTTGAACACTGAACTGCCGTGCGATTTGAGTACAAAACCAAAAGGCAGCGTCTCGTGCGCCGCGCTGGCGCAGCAGCCATCCCCACACAGGAATGGCTCCTGCGCCGCACGGAAGTGACGTCACTTAAAAAAATATTACCTAAAGCTAGTTAAACGAGTAAAATATTCGTGCGTAATGCGTTAAACCTGCAAAATGTTTACTAAACATGTGTTTAGCGAGTCAATTAGCTTAGGTTTGTTATTTAAATACATATTACAAGTATTTTGAATACAGGGGGCGCCATGGGCACTGCGGCTGCGAAAGGTAAACACAGCGAGATGGTAGCCGCCTGCGATGTGTTGATGGTGAAAACTCCGATGAAATCGTGGCCATGGCCTAGGCCACTCCCAAGGAGGACTGGAGTGTCGTCGCTGCTTCATGTGATTGCTGGATGCTTAGTTGAAGCTGGTAATTGGAGCTAGCGGGGCCATCCACCGCGCCGCAGCTTCATCTGAGTGTGTGCGCCATAAAGTTTCTCTGTATGATGTGCGGATTACAGTCGTTGGACGTACTGCATTTTCTAGATTGCAATGCCAAGCGTGGTGTTGTCAAAGGAGAAAGTGTTCTTGCTGCCGAGTTTTGCTTGTCGCGAAGGACAAGGTCGACGATGAAATAAATGCTTTCGCAGGGTTCACGTGCGACTGACCGGACGCACATGCATGAAACCCCAGTGCGTCGGCGAAGTGTTCATACGATGAATGGAAACAACTTTATTGTAATGTTCTTATGAAGTCTGTGATCTCCGAAGGCCAGAGCTACTGCATTGCTGTCTGTTTTGTCAAGTGCGAACACGTACGGCCGTTCTCCTCCGTTGCTACGTGAATGCTCCCGTACTGTCACAGGCCGCGCGTGTTATTGAGCAAGGCAGACAAGCTGTTTTGTAGTTAGATGGGCTAACGCCGTTGGCACTTGCCCTTGGGCATTGTTTATCAAGTGCTGATCGCCTAGAACATTGCAGTGACACGTCAGTATTTTTAAAGAAAGCGGCCTGCCGGTTACCTCGTTAGGTGATCGTACACTGAGCGACATAAAAAAAGTTGCGCGAGACTACGTTGCAGTGCACCTTTCTGTCATCAAAACTTTGATAAACCGTGGAAATCCACATTCCTGTGCCCAAGAAACCAATGCAGCCAGCTGCATTCGATTTTTTGTGTTTTTTGCATCTCGCCGATTAAGAGCACTAATTCGCAAAACACTTTATCATAACAAATATACTCAATCCTGCAAAAGTCATCGAAGATCCAATATTAAAGGGCTTGTGGACGGGACCACCACCACCACCACCACCACCAGCAGCAAGTCGGGCTAATGAGAAGGCGCAAATGTTAAAACAATACATGTGTGAACAAAAAAAAAAAGAAAAAGTATCGATAACTGCAATGGGACTTGAACCACCAACCTCACCAGTTCATGTGTTGCTTTAACCAACTACGCCACAGCTGCCGATCGGCTTGAGATGACAAACAAGCCGGTTTTGTATTGTTGTCACGCTAAACCTAAATAACATTTTTGTTCACTTTTTTGTATGGACGTAATTTTAACGGCTTTTATCGTTATGTCTAGACGTACCGCTAAACACTCCCGACTATTCAAACAAAGCGCCTAACCGGAAAATGCACACGTCACTTCCGTGCGGCGCAGCAGCCGTTTCTGTGTGGGAATGGCTGGTGCGCCGCGCGGCGCAGCAGTCTTTGCCAAACCAAAATAAGCTGCTTCAACGACTGAATAAGTAAAATTTACTCTTGCTATTTCATGATTCAAGATTTGTGTTCAGGTTGCGGCCATTTCTAAATTTTGCTGCGTGCTATTTTATGTACTCAAAAATATGTTTCAAAGCAAAATAAATATGTCAACTTATATTTATGGTAGTGTATGCACAGTACTAGTACGGTTGTTTGAAAAAAGGTGCAGGGAAAATTGTTCCATGAGGAGTTTTTGCTACATTAAGCAAGCATGCAGATTTCTTCTGTCAATTCACAGGTTATGCAGCACAGTGTTCAAGAATAGGGTAGAGGTGTGTAGCCACAATTGTAGAAACTGCCAAGGTTCTCGTGCACCTTGTTCATATATTTCAGTGCTCATGCACATATTTTAGTGCTCATTTTATTGCGATAGCAAATATATGTACAGCCTCAGCGGTTTTTTTGCCGCCGCCGTCATTCACGTATATGTATATGTATGTAAATGATGCGCTAGCCTCCTCTTTCAGCGGAGCGAACATCACCTTTCCGGCCGGAGTCGTCTGCGCGCGCGCTTATCTCGTGAGCGAAAAGGAGGGGAGAGGTTGGCTTATGGTTGCCGCGCTTTCGCAGCAACGATCAGCGCTCGCATTGTGCCCCCACAGCACGCAGGGGCTGCGCTCTCAACACGAAAAAACGGTACCAAAAGTGTACCTGGAGTGACCGTGTTCTCTTACGATGCGTTTACACTAGAGAGACAGACTTTGGTCTGCCGACTGTCTTTGGGATCGTCTTTTGTCGCCATCATAATTACACTTCAACGACACAACCAGCCACCGATAGTCTCTGGAAGACTCCGTCTGTGCGTTGTCGTGCTCACAGTCTTTCATTGGCCAATTCTGTTGTCGCACTTGAGGCACACGCAGCGACACCGTCTACACTTGCTCACCTGCACCTCATTTTCAGACATGCTCCATGCTCGGCCATTGTCCCTCTTCGGCCATGCCGCGCAGCCTCCGCCATAATCTATGGCGTCTAGGGACTGGGATACACAAAAAGGAAGCCAAGAAAATACTTCTGTGAGGTACCCGAGATGCCTAGTAAAACGGTGTGGAAGCCTCCGAGGGGGCATTGTTATCTCCGCCAAGATTTCCCTCTTCGTGTGTGTTCCCCCTTTGTGGTCCTTTGAAACTAGGACATGGGCGAATTTTCACTTAGGCGCAGATCTCCCGATGCCAGTTCTGCTGATACGTTTTGTTGCTGTTTTCGGTCTGTCATTATGTTGCACTAGGAAGACATGCTGTCTTTTGCGGTGTCGTCAGGCTAGTGTGACCATGTGGTCTGGCGATTTCGTCGGCGGGCGACTGGTCGCTGGATGGTCTGGGCCTGCCTCTTGTCTTCGTCGGGGTCGTGTCAGTTTCGTGTCACTTTAGTGTAAGCGCGCCTTTGCACCAGCATTTTGTAGAGTTACGCGAGATCTGATGCTAGCCTTGCTTCGCAAAACATTCGTATATGTTGCTATGGCATTTATTGCTTTGCCCTTTTGGCGCAACTGTGACATTTATTTTTCACTGCACGCAACAGTGCCTGGCCATGGTTATCTTCACTATACTTAGGGAAGAAGAGTCACCTGTTCAATGACATTGCCTATCGGTTACATCAAATCTGTCATTATTTGTCACTTATTTAAAGGCTAGCAATGCATTCACACTTCTTGTTTTCTCCAGCATGCTTCGGTGGCCACTATTAAACTTGTTTTCTCCAGCATACCTCGGTGGCCACTATCAAAAGGAACTTTCAGAATTCAATAATTTGTGCAGGGCGGCCTTCATTATGCAAAGCAGTTCGGCAACTTCTGCAATGGCTTCTGCAGTGCTGTGGCCATATTGCCATTAATTAAATATAATTGTGATGTACAGCACCGCAAACTGGTACTATGACATAAGCTGTAATGCACATCTGCCAGTGAAGCATACAAAAATTAAGTTTGCTTACTTTATGTGCTAAAGGTGTGACGTGATCACAACAACATTACGGTCTCATTTGAAAAGAGCCTTAACTCGTACTTTAGTGGCCTGCTTCGGCATTCCAACATGTTTCTTGTGTCACTGAGGTAAACGCAAATGGAATTATGAAACGTTATACTTCGTAATAATACAATGGATGCCATTTTCACAACTTTAATAAGCGGTTAGCTGATATCCCAACGGTTACATGTCTCCAAACAGTGAATGTTCCAGTTTACCCTGCCCTGCAAGCTGCTTGTACAGTGCCTCAATTCACTGAACTGCAGTGGCAAGCTTATCAAGCTAATACTCCCATTTTTTAAATTGTATGACTGGCCTTATATACAGGAAGCTACAACAGCTCTTTATAAATCATAAAAAAATCACAAGACTATATGCATTTCAACTGATGTAATGATTCTCCCCCACCCCCCTACCAAAAGCTTTCTACACCTAATGGTGTTTAGCACTGCCGCCAAGGTCGGAGGCATTACAAGCCTCCTGCATTTCACCTATATTGTTTAAAAGGCTATTAATAAAAACATGCTCCGCCCCCAGTACTGCAGTGCACCTGTTATTTATTGGTGCAACAGAGCATTCATTGGCGATTTCTGTTCTGACCATAAGCACTTTTTCACTGGTGATGAAAATGCTACGCGTATTATAAATGGAAAGTTCATCATCCTTTCTTAGAACGTTACCCTGCCCCGCTGTGGTGGTCTAGTGGCTAAGGTACTCGGCTGCTGACCCGCAGGTCGCGGGTTCGAATCCCGGCTGCGGCGACTGCATTTCCGATGGAGGCGGAAATGTTGTAGGCCCGTGTGCTCAGATTTGGGTGCACGTTAAAGAACCCCTGGTGGTCAAAATTTCCGGAGTCCTCCACTACGGCGTATCTCATAATCATATGGTGGTTTTGGGACGTTAAACCCCACATATCAATCAATCAACGTTACCGGAAATTTTGATGAAATTCGCCAAAAAGTCAGATTTTTTCAATGAAGAACTAGTGAAGTGAACACATGCTTGTACGGGCAAGTCATACGCCTAAAATCAGTTAAATCTGCCTGACGTCACACAAATAACCAGTCACAATTCAGTGGGACGTTTATGCAAATTCTGCCTGAGTGGGATGATGGCCGCTGTGGGTGAGCTTGAATTGTTTTCTTGGGCTGTGACCAATCATAGTTTAACGCTGCCTTCATGATCCATCCACCAACCTGGCAACAATTCGGTCTGATGACATCCCATTATGTCACAAGACTTTGTCAAAAGTTTGTTTTATCTTCATAATGATGTCATGTGATAATGTAACTATATAACAACACCTAGCGTCGCTTATTTTAATGCTGACACGTAGAGACACTGATCTTCAACATTCGTCTTTGATGAGGCATCTAAGGCAAAAGGTGCCTCATGTCGGATCACGAGTTCCTGCAGCTACCCAGTTTATTAATGGTTGTGCAAATCACGGGCTCAATGCGAAGTCTGAAAAGTTTCTGAAATGACTGAAAAAGCAAAAAGAAGCTTACCATTTTCTTTATTTTTTATTCATTAATTTATTGAGAACACTCACAAAACTGTCCAAGGAGACATGGCTAAAAGCAAACATTGCCTGACTGGGTTGCGCCACCCACACAGCAGCAGCAGCAGCAGGAAAAGACATTTACAAATATAAAAGTGTGCATGAAGATCAAATACTACTTCTCAGATCAATGGTACAGTCATAAAGCACTAAAAGAAAAAAAAAGAGAACATAATCACATTTCTAACTTTTGAAAAATATGCACAAACAACCCTCGAGCAGAAAATAAAAATTGCATTATATGTACTAATCCACACACACACACACAAAAAAAGGGGCTCCCAAGCCACATGTGAGAAGATAAAAAAAAAGAAAATTGAAACAATGCATGACATTTCGTACAGAACTATATTATTCTTTTGTTTGCTTTAGTTCTCTGAAAAGAACAATTCTTTTGTAGTTTTTTGATACGCTTCCTTTCTAATTCTGGATTTGAGGAGATCTATGGTGAAGGTGTAGTCTTTCACGAGGTTAGGAATTTGTACAGCCTGTTTTTGTTCCCCGTAATTTATTCTGCTGTGTGGTATAGACACAAAACTATTTCTGAAATTATAGCTTCTCGTTTTCACACTGTATTTAGTCTGGAAGGATTGTTTGTCAGACCTAAATTGCCGCATAACTTCAAGGAATAGTTTATATGTGTGGAGTTTGGGCACCTTTAATATTTTATTTTTGGAATAATATGTTTTGGTGCTTTGAGTTGTTTGTGTCTCAATTGACAGTGCATTGCTTCTCTGGGGGGCATCTCCTACTGTATTCATTCAGACTGCTTCTTCCTGCACCTGCCTTGCAGCTCACCAGTCTCGATTGGCATATGAAGGGAGTCACAAGAGGACATCCCGCTAGTCACTAGAGCTACTACCGTCCATGAATGCCCACTGCTGTTCATACCAGTTGCCTGTGTAGTCCACCTGTTCCGAAGACCGAGCATGGCAGCCAGCTTTGCCCTGTTGCGCCACTATATATGGTGTTTACCAATTAGGTTTTGTTAGCTTCTGTTATCAGTCGTACCTATGTGAAATAATGGAACTTATATTTTTACGATTCCAGGTATATTGTCACTAAGACCAATGCTTTCTTTTGTCGTTCATGATTATCAGTGAACGAAGATATTGGCCGAGACAGTGCCATCTTGTTTGTTCTACACTATGCCTTTCTTCTTTCTCATAGATTTAGTGCTAGCTTTCGACATGCTGCTTGCCTTTATGGCTTTTGGTTTAGGCACTGGAACAGTCAAGAGTGTGTCGCTGGTATGGTAGAGGGAGGTCTGGCCAGTGGGGGGGGGGGGGGGGGAGATCAAATAACGTGGCAACATGGCTGTTGGTTGCAATGTTCAATGGCTTTGCTTATGTGTAAAGGCATTGGTTTTCTAAGGAGTGCCATAGAATTGTTTGTTGTACTTATATCCAAGGAATGTTGCTTTACAAATAAAGGTTCAAGCAGTGGTCTTCCCACAGTATTTCACAGAGAAATAACGAGGTCTGTATGTTCATATAATTTTAATGTATTTTAAATGGTACCAACTGGGGAATTCGTGCATTGATAACATGAAGTGGTTGTCGCGCAACTTTCTTGCTTCTTGAAAGACTTTGTGAGAAAGTGAACATACATATTGTTATAGTCCACTTGGTAATCGTATCGGACATTAAATCTGATCTAAAACTTAATACTTTGCTGACTTTATGAAAGGTGAAAATTTTAGTTTGCATCCGTTTGAATGCGACTGTGGTGAAACAGTGTGGTCAGCCATGTATACAAACAAAGCACTAGTCACTGTTAGTTACTCTTTAGGAAACTCTTTGAAAACTGACAAAGAGATGTGCCGTGATTTATGCTCCATTGTTTGTGCCACGGGGGATGTCGCCATGTTTTGCTCCTGAATTGCATCACATGCAGGCATTGCATGACGCTGTATTCGCGAAATGTATTTTTAGTTGGAAACCTGTCTTGGCACGTTTTTTGCGCACATACAACTTCGTCAATCCCCTATTTCTTTTTCTCTTTGACTATCGTCTCGGTAAAAGTTTGTGAAGGCTTAGTAGCCGCACATACTTCCAATCAAAACAGTGCAGCTTTGCTCATTCTACGTTTGCTGCCTGCCGTAAAGATGTCCCTTAGAAGGGCAGCCTGTTTTGGTCTAGGCAGTGTATTGAGGTGCTTCCATGAGCTAATATTATAGTTTTTATTCTTTGAAGTTTCATGGCTTTTTGCTCTTCACTTTGTGAGTGTTTAAGGACGTACATTTGACAAAAAAAGAACAAAAAAAAATCTCAGTGAGACATTAGCTAGCTACCATGTCACGCCCACCTGATTGCGTGTCAACTTGGGTTAGACATAATGCCAAATTCTCGCCGAATTGTCCTTCTGTGGTATATATTGGCAGATGTGTTTTTCACTCTGTGCATGACATTGTCTGTATATGTTATGTGCTTGATGGGCCTGTGCACTTTCTTGCTCTTTTGGGATGTGTCATTGTCAGAAGGACACTCGAGTCATGTATGAGGCGCCCATTCATGGAAATGGCACCTCGTAAGCACTGGCTGCTGGTTGACCGTGACGCTGAAAGAATAAGAGAAAATGTGCATGACTACACTTATAGACTCAGCGCTGTTGCCCTTACCTCCATGCAGTAGTGAAATGTGCATTTGTCATCACGCTATGTGACGCTATACTGAATGTACATTGTCTTGCCACCTGTAGTGCCTTGAATGAAATGTATAAAACATGTCAGTCACTGCCGACAGAGACACCTGCAAAGGGTAGAGCATGCCCTAAAGTTTATGTATGTTACTACTCTAAATTTTTTGACATAAATAGCAAACCAAGTGGTCTTAGAAAAATAGTCGGAAATTTTTACACAGTCAAAGTTCATTCATGTGCTGGTATGCACTAATTAAAATGCAGCTACCGAACTCCGACATATCTCTCCTATGGCTACAAGTTGTCGAATTTATAGTGTTGCAGAAAAAAAAATCTTTGTTCAATCAACTTTAGAGTTGCAAAAGCTAAGTAAGGTTTACTTGTTTGTGGTGTACTTTTTTTACATATACCACAGACTGTAGCAGGTGGTGTTTATGCTTTTGCATTAGAATGTAAACCTTGTATGGCTGTTTTTTGATGTACGTCTTTCTTTTTGCAACACAGTGTTCTGAATTTTGCTTTCAGTTAAAATCCGTGATGAATCACGCTATGTGTCGAATAAGCAAGGATGATTACATTTCACCTAGCTTAAGTGCAATTAATATCAAGTTGCAACTGTTGCAAGTTTTATGCTGTAGTCACTGGAATATATTACTGGAACATGCTTGAAAGTGGCCTTTGATGTAGTTACAAAACTACTGTTCTCTATTCAACCTTTCAGCTACTTGACAGCCTTCGACTTGTCGCCTTTGACGATTTTCGCTTTATTCTCGGCATGTGCGAAGTGCGCTGGAAATTGTTTAACTGGCCAAGTGTGTTGGAGAGTACAAAATGTTAAGGACGTTCGAGCAATGTTCATGTTTTTTTTTGTATAGCGTTTCATTGAGCATTGTGTTTGTATACATAGACAAGCATGTTCCTCCAGTACTGTAATGTGTATTTTTGGCCTTCGAATTGGAGGCATGTATATTCTTGCAAATTATGTACAAACCTGTATATGCTTCATCTTGAAAGCGCGCTGTAAATTTTTTGCAAGTGGCGATAATTAACAGCGTTTCCTTTCAAGTCATTTTATCAGGGTAGAAAGAAATAAAGGAATATGTTCTAAAAAACTGTGTTATTCCTTTGCACATTGATAAACCGCAATGTCACAAGCAATGCTAAACGTTTCTCTTTTTAATGGAGCCCAGTATCGTTCGCTTGAGGCGGTGGCGCGTTTGTAACGGGTTCGGGCTGCACTGAAGGCGGTGGAAAGTCAAGTCAACGAGCGTTTCTGAATACGGAGGTATTAGCGTCGAATAGACGTCCTAAAAATACATGCGCGACATCTCCCCAAAGAGCAAACTACTTACCCACCAGAGAATTTCGTTGGCACGAAGTTCTAGCTTGAGGCAATTTCAATGCGTCCCTTTGAGCGGGATCTAAGAGAAATATGACCTTAGAGTTCGTGCGGAGCAGCATCCAGGCAACGTCAAACGTTCTTGCTGGCGCATTGTCAATGGCTCAATCCAGTGTTGAACAGCGCGCCCGAAGCGGTCAATCACGACTGAACGGTTTCCCGGAACACGGAACATGGTGCACACTCAACTTCTATAAGCTGCGTTCTGTGCAGTCGCGTTGGCCGTGTCTCCGACGTCTCGTATCTTCTCGCGTCGTCGTGCCTCTCATAATAACTTTTTGCAACGCCTCAAGGAGGCATTCCTTTTTGTTTCGCCGAAGGAGCACCTCCGGTATCTGAGGAAATTTTTGGCGTGATCCAGTAATACATTGAAGAGGGAGATCTTCGAAGCTTTCTACACTGCGCGCGCAGGAGACGGGTACATTAGTGGCGCAAAAAGCAACTATCTTCATATCGCGATTGAGCCTGAACACGTGTTGATGGCGTTAATTGTTTATTTTACACGTATAAGTATTCGTGTTCAAATAAACTTCAGTTGATAGTTTTCGTTCCTTGTCAGCGTTCCTTGTAGCGCTCGTGTTTTTTTTTTTGTTTTTTTGCGCAACATAATATCTTCAAGTATGCTACACTAGCTCGCTCACATCAAGCTCTTTCCGTGTTGAAATCGGAAAGTTCGTGACAAAACTACAGCCCGAATAAATATAGGCCAGTTCTAAACGAGTCGCACTGTACACGTGACAAAGCGGCGTTCGAAGTGCATTCGACAGCATGCACGCGATATCGGGTCGTTAGCTGAGCACGCCGCAATCCTGCTGGATGTTGGTGACGCATCCTTTAAAAAGTTACTTGCCATGGCCTGTACCAGTGGCTGTGAGTTACGGCTACCCACGGCATGAGCCAATCGAGCTACAGCTGCAAGAGTTAGCTTGCATGAAGCAATACAACAAAGCGGCTTCGGTATTGTGCATGTTGCGAAACGCAGGGGTAAACCGTCGGTGTCACTTCGACGAGCGCAGGTGGTCAGCGTGGACGCCGCAGCATAAGCAAATTGTAGCTCGCTATTTACTCGTTTCTATGTTTTGTCCTTAACTGGACGTGCGTGGCATGCGCAGAGCCGCCTCATATCTGTCTGCTGCCGAAACCCGCATATAATATCGGGCATACCGCCCTTTCTTTCAACGCCGTGGAACCGTGTGACACCAAATGATGGTAAGGACAACATTGCTAGCTGCCATCTTCGTTTGCGGCAGTCAACTCGTCTTTTAAGACGGTCTCCTTGAGCGGCGTTGTCTGGTCCCACACCTAGCACATAGTTCCTAAACAGGGACGTTAGTTCTTATTATCACTAGCAACAGTTGCTATGATATTTTTTTTACGTGAGGGCGTCTAATTTACTCTTGAATCATAGTGTCATACCTTTTGAAGATGGTGACATTTCAACCATGACGTGGCTATTGATGTAAATTTTTGACGAACTGTTAAAGAAAAGCTTGCTGTGGTCTAAGATATCTTCGCTAACGGGGCAACATTCTCGTGACAATTAAATATCATTCTAAATCGAATGACTCGCGCTCGCACAGACGTATCGGTAATAAATATAAAAAAGTTAACTGCATTAGTGCAGCCCAGAAACGATGATTATGTAACGTCGCATGACTTCCCCTTGGCTAATTAACCTTTATTTCAGCTTTGCCTTCAAGGGTAGAACGCGATGGCGTAATAGACACCGTGCGCATCAGCTTCTGAACTGTTAGACTGCTTCGATTCACTGTGGATCCTTCAACGGTGTGATAAAGAAACGAACGTCCGTTCACGTAGCATTGCCCACTTCAAAACTATCCTAGAACGCCATGCTACATTCGCAGTGGCTAACGCCACAATTATTCCTTTCGCGGAGGGCCCATTACGCATCCGTAAGGCACACGCACTTTGAAGGTGGTTCTTTTGCTGGTGATGATTGAATATGTCTCAGCGCCGCTTTGCACTGTATGGGCCTGTGAATTGCGAAACACCCACTCGTCGCACATACGTTGTTTCGATGCCTGGCGCGATTCTACGCTTCTGTCACGCAATATAAGATGCCTTAATAAGACTCCTTCCACAACACGACATTCATAGATTGGTTTTTTTTTTTCGATGTAGTTTCAAGCAATATCGCGTCTTTGTGGTGATCAGACAAGAATAGGAAGAGACATTTCATCGGCCTATTTTGGGAAGAGACATTTGTAGTGCATGGTATTGCGGCAGAAAAGCGGACAAGAAATAGAAGCGCGACCCTCACAAGATTGGCAGGTATACTTATACGCCGTCAGACATACACTGCCAGTAGCTGGGGCTCTCTTTTTGCCTTTGTGTGGAGGTGGGACTGGGGTTCCTGCCGGTCTAGCTTGTCAGTGAACGGGGTACACAAAATGAAGCCTTCACCCTTGCAATCGTACTCTGGTTTACGTAACGCTCATTGGAGCTGTATACGTAACGAACTTATGTGTGAGGAGTTGAACATACGCTACCCTTGCTCCGTAACGGTCGCCTCTGTGCTGTATGGAATAAAAAAGAATTGTTAACGTAGTACATGTATGCTTAGGTGACTGTCGGTACAAATTAATTACCATACATCAAAACACTCAAATCAGCATGTGGTACGCGTACCTTTTTGTTAGCTACCCGGTGTGCTCACATGACTGTCTTCATTCGATATTTAAAAAAAAGTTATCTTAAGTACGTTCATGAGCTTCACAGACATGACTGGTCTCAATCATTATCTTCGTGAGGCGCATTATACTGTCATGTGAATAAACATCACCGTATGGTATGGTGTGTTGAACTTTATTCAGGTCGTGAAGATCAATGCTTAGGTTGACGCAGGCTGCTCGTTGAAGCAGTAAGGTCTAACCTCACCTCCCCATCGTGGGCTTTCTGGATGGCCTATGCCTGGTCCGAAAGATATCCACTGTGAAGGACGTTTTGCCACAAGGTGTTTTTTTTTCCTTGTCACAGTCTGTGAAAGCCACAAGACACTGTCAAAGCACATGACTCAGAGTAATATTGCCATTACATTTCTCGCAATTGCTTCAGACTACCAATTTTTCCATAAATTCTTCGATGACGGGCAGCTCCTCTCGAAGCCTGCAATTATAAATTACAGTGCCATTGAGGCATTCGCGCGTCGTATATTGTTCAGGTTACGTGACTCCAACACGATTACAGTTTGCGAAGGATGACATGTGTAAGTCTATGCATGACTTGGGTTAAGTGCTTGCGCAGGATTCCCCGTTAGGAGGGGAGGGGGTGGGCTTTGTTGTGGCGAAGATTAGAAGCTTCGCAATTCGTACGAAAAATGAAAAGGAAGCGATGAATGCTTTCAACATCAAGGCATTCGGCTTTCAGGGGGAAAAGGTGCTTGTTTACAACATCCGTGGAATTGGTCCACCAAGGAAGGAAAAGAGGAGGAAAAGAACGGCAGGGAGGTTAACCAGTCTACAAGCAGCCGGTTTGCTACCCTGCGCATGATAGGGGGACGGGGGAGATTAAGAATGGAGAGGAGAGAGAGAAGAGAGATAAACACAGCACATTAAGCAGCACACGCGCGCACACTCAGTCATAGTCCAGTGTTGTCTTTCGTGGTGTGTGACATTGCTGTTACAGCCGCTTGTTCAAGTACGTGTCGCGTAGGAATTTCAACAGTGCTTTCGTCGCCTTCTGTTGCAATGTCTTTTCTCTTGGTCCACCAAAATGACCTGCGTGACCATAACCCTGAAATGAAACTATCAGTGACTTCACAAGCCCAACTGAGCAAGGTTACGAGGCAGACTTTCTCGAAAATGGGGAGACGGGTGGCCACGCTAAGTCCCCTGCCTTCTCTGTGAACACGTCTATGTAAAGGGAAATCAAGGTTTTAAATCTCAAAACACGTATAAATAAAGTTATTTGTACCGTACCATAACCCGTATAACTCTAACCCGTAATCAAGGCTTCGAATCAATCGCTCCCATTCGTCATCGTCGTCATAATCCGCCTGACTACGCCCGCTGCAGGACAGAGGCATTTCCCATGTTTCGACAATCAACAAACTTCCGTGCGTTCTAACCTACTGCCTCCCTTTCGCGCGTTCTTCTCTTCGAGTGCAATTAGTGACGCTTAATGAACAATTGTTATCCTGCCTACGCGCTACGTGCCCGGCCCATATCCATTTATTCTCCTTGATTTCAATTGCGACATTCTTAACACCAGTATACGTCATATGAAGCCAAGCCAGATCACTCGGTGGCGAGCTATCGAGTGAATTGTGCATACGTAGGCATGCATGCCCGCATGTTCATACATAACGTCAGCGCTGTTCTCGCGCATCGGCATTGTTTACCTTCAAATGCTCCATGCCGCAGCAACCGAAGAGCGCACCTTGTCGAAGTCTCTATCTTGCCTTCTGGACGTTCGCCAAACCTCTTGGGTCCTATCGGCCATTCTGCCGTTATCTCTGTAGCGCGAGCATGTCACACCTGTGCCCATTGTGAGCATGCAGGAAGGCTATTGATTTGAGACAAACCTTCTGATGTATCTACCGCACCGGGTCAAATGCTAAAGTGTTTAGCTGCAACCGTGCGCGCATCGAAAACGTACCCCATCTCACATGCGTAACACCGTGGCGATGAGTAAAGGGGCACCATATGTACCATAGTGGTCGCTGTGTTCAAATCAACTGCACTTTCGCCTCTTCAGTTGTTGAACCCGCTGCTGGGGAGTTCAGGCATTTGGTAATAACTTCGACGGTTCACATCCTCTGGGTCACTCACGGAACGCCATTTGTTCATGTGAGTATCAGTTTTCAATGTGTTGTACACTTTCTTTTGACCGCTGCGGTGGATCGTTGACTAAGGTAACCGAAGATAGCGGGTTCTATTCCGGCTGTCACATTTCGACGGAGGCCCGTGTATTGCGTGACGTCAGTGCACATTCAAGAACGCTATAATTGGTCGAAATTTCAGTAGTCCGGCGTCGTGTCTGATAATCGTACCGTAATTTTGGGACGTAAAACCTAGATCGGATATAATTATTAGTACATTTGTTTATTGATTGATTGATTGATTTGTGGGGTTTAACGTCCCAAAACCACCATTTGATTATGAGAGACGCCGTAGTGGAGGGCTCCGGAAATTTTGACCACCTGGGGTTCTTTAACGTGCACCCAAATCTGAGTACACGGGCCTACAACATTTCCGCCTCCATCGGAAATGCAGCCGCCGCAGCCGGGAATCGAACCCGCGACCTGCGGGTCAGCAGCCGAGTACCTTAGCCACTAGACCACCGCGGCGGGGCAGTACATTTGTTTATTTGGCTGCTGAAAAAAGTGTGGACAAGTAGGCTTAGTGACGTCATAGAGGTATTGGAAAGAAGATAAGGGTTCATGTCTTCAAATAAATACAATTAGAGAAGGGAATTCTTGATTATATATTTCACTTAATTGGCAACAGTGTTTTTTTCTTGATGTTGTGTCCGGTGACATTCGTATTACAGCTTTATGCTTTATACCTGCTTGCTATTAACGCGTATTGCTCTAAAATTTTGGTTGTATATGCTGCTTTATATGTTGTTATTATATTGTTACATATGCTAAACGGTTTATTCAGATGCGACGTAACGGCCAATGCTTTTTAACGCAGTAATGATATTTTCCATTCTGTTTATGTGTTCCTGCCACAGAAATGTCCTTAACTATGTCGATTTCGTATGTGCACTTCGATGCAGTAAAGACACTATGGCGTCGTGGGAAGTAAGTAAATTAAATGAAATAAAAACACTGGTCTGAGCCACGGAGCTCGAAACAGGGGTCAAAAGAAAATATGTCCTTGTCTTCTGTTTTCGCGTTCACCCTCGCTTTCAGTTCCACTGCTCTAACTAGTGTATGCTTAATAAGTTCGTGCACACACCTCTGAATGCACACTACGCAGAAAGATGTACTCATATATGTACTGCATTACTGCGTGTTGCTGCGTGCGCCGTCCATATCTAGGATATTTATAGAACACGCGCTACATACGTAGAGAAATGTACTATATAAAGAGTGACCACTGGGGTCTTTTCGCGGCCCAGCAAGAAAGAGTCAGACCAACCGCTAGTCGGCGTGCCCATGCACGCTTTTACTCATTTGTTAAAGCATGTAATATCCGCCTCAGGAGGACATTAAATACCAAAGTTTGGCGTCATTTTTTTGTAAAGAAGAAATTTTATTAACTTGTGCAATTTTTCATATCCGCTCTACGTCACGTTCCGCTCAGGACATTTAAGGCCCTACAACAGAAAACAGCAATTTATGACTAGAAAGTGGTGTCTTTTTGCATTTGTTTTGCACAAAGAGGCACATTCATGTAGTTTAGATGATACTGTACGTGTGTTTCCTTAGTTGACGCATGGGCGTGTAGCCTAGTGGTAAAGACACTCGCCTTCGAAACATGGGGGTACGGGTTCAAGTCCGAGTGCCAGAAAGAGAAAAAATGTGTTACTTTATTTGTGCTTAAGACCTTACCGACCACTCGTGGCGCTGAAAGCAACGCAGTAGCTGCGCCACAGGGCTCGACGGGAGTGTCCGCTCTTTATGTAAGTATGTTTCTCTATGCTATATAGACAAGACAAACGAGGAACAAGGGGCGTGCATAGTGCCACGGGTGAATCCGGCTGTCTTAATTTAATAATAATAATAATAATAATAATAATAATAATAATAATAATAATAATAATAATAATAATAATAATAATAATATTTGGGGTTCAACGCCCGGAAACCACCGTGCCGTAGTAGAGGGCTTGGAAAATTTAGACCATCTGACTGATGGTGTGGCACAGTAAATTTAATCATGAATCCAGCGTTTCGTCTCCATGGAAATGCGGCCGCCGCGACCGGCATCGAACCCGCGACCTTCTGGTCAGTAGCCGAGCACTGTAACCGGTACACCTCAGTGGCGGACTACTTTATAGCAACGCCATTAGTTCTGCATAATTTAACTTCATAGGCGGACTTCATGGCTAGAATGTAATGTATTTTAAATGTAAAAAAGATCGAAGAACTTCAGCGTTAATTTCGATGTCTCGAAATTGGCGCGCTTTTTAGATATGTGCAGTAAATTCAGTAATGCAATTTCACTGGACTTGTCGAGTTTGAAAGCGTATACCTATGCTGATTGCTTTCGTAGAGTGAAAAATAATCAGATAAATCTGACTGAGTCATGTTCTCGACAGCTTCAGAGAAAAGTGGCAATGCGAAATTTCGTTATGGTTCGGGTTCATTTTATGTGCGCCTTTGAATACTGCGGCTGTGTAGGTGACCTTTTATTTCGAAGACAATTGTTCTGACCACGAACTGTTTCGATTAAATATATGAGTCAGGAGCCAGACGGTTGTCCTTGCATTCAAACTCGTTATGCTCAATTGGCGATAAAATTTGCATCATTCGTGGATCGTGCGAGACTGTAATGTGAGGTATTCGTTTCTTATTAACAGAAACATTGCGAAATTACGCAGACAGTATGAATTCAGCCCCGTGAAAGCATACATTGAAAAACAACGTGAAAGGGCGATAATGAGCGACAGATGTTTATCCGGTTGCTGCTGCGGACTGCTTCACCCGGGTCGGAGCTTAATTATTAGGAACAAGCAGAATAAAAAAAATGACAGCATAAATAGGCTATTAAAAAGTCTAGTGTTTTTAATTACAGGATAAAAGAAAGCCGAACTTTATGGGCCCGTGTTTTTTTCTTAGTTACAACATTATTTTAAAGTAACAAATAAGAACAGGAAAGGACAGTTCCTTGGATTTCTTGTCTGTTAGTCCTAATTCATTACAGGTTACTAGCTTTTGAGAGTAATATTACACATAGATGAGTCAAAACATTCCTTAATAAAGTCACCAATATATCGTGGCACGAAATTGCTTCTAACATTATGGGGACCCACTTCTAGCCAGTTGATAAGAGTAACATCATCGTGCGTAATATTAGTACTGAAATCGCCAATAGACCATTTAGTATACGATGGGCAGTGTCTAAACACGACTCGGTAATTTTTTGATTATGTACCCGTATATAAAAGTTGCACTTAGGAGGAGGTGAAAACTGTCGTAGTGGCTTCACAGTTCGAGTTGGCAGAGCCGTGAGAGCTGCGTTTAAGCATAAATGGTTTCGAATGTTGATGCGTGTTCTGTTTCTACATTTTTTACCGCGAACGCAGGCGTATACTGGGCGAAAAATATTTCAAACGAAAACCACTGGGTCCATTTCAAGTGGCTAACACTGGAAATTTGACAACAAACCACTTGATTATTCTTAACGAGCTTATGGCGCAAAGAAACGCAAGAGAAAGACTAACGCAAATCACACTCTGCTAAACCAACATGTCACTCTGCTAAACCACTTGACCAACCCGCAGGGCGCGGGTTCGATTCCCGGCTGCGGTGGCTGCATTTCCGATGGAGGCGGAAATGTTGTAGGCCCGTGTGCTCAGATTTGAGTGCACGTTAAAGAACCCCAGGTGGTCGAAATTTCCGGAGCCCTCCACTACGGCGTCTCTCATAATCATATGGTGGTTTTGGGACGTTAAACCCCACAAATCAATCAATTAAACCACTTGACCAGCTTCCATGGTCGTTTCCACTTGCGATTGGGACCGATTGCCCAGTGAGTCCCGGCTTCCGCCGGTAGCGCTTATTGTAAATCCAATAAGATACAGTAGCCTGTTTCAACTGGGGCCCCACTAAGGAACTATCGGCCAGCGGCGTATAAGTCGGCAAGCCTGCTCACGAGTCGACTCATCAGACTCAGATGGAGCCGTCAGTCTGAGTCTAAGTGAGTAATATTTTGGGAAGCTTGAGTCAGGCGGAGGAAAAGCTATAGTATAAGCATATATACGAGCGAGTTTGGTTTATGAACGCTAATTTGGTCAGTTTAGTGAGCCCCAAGTGAAAGATATAGTGCTATAGGGTGAGTCTGAGTGGTCTCCGGTCTGCAGCAGTTTCCTGTAAAGATGTGACCTGATGCCTGATGGGGCTATAATTTCCTGGGGGTGCACACTGTAGTGTATATAGTGCACACAGCCGGATAATCTTTACCCTTTAACTCGGCACCATTTACTAGAATCTTATACGGCGTACTTCACCTGTTATGTACACGTCTACGCGGGCGTGTGCGCTAAAGGCGAAAGACGAGAGCGGAAGCTCTCCTCTCAATTCCTTAAGAGAGGCGCCATGTCGGCCTCACATTTGCACTCAGCCAAACTTGTTCCGTCAGTGTTCAATTAACGGTATACTGTCAATTCCGGACCACGTGCCTTCGAGTTTTGCCGCTCGACACTTCGCCACATATAATGTGATGGTGAATCCTGATGATTCGCTTTCTCTTTAATTATTTATTTTTTGTCACGGTAGAGAGTAAGGAGCGTAAAAGTCTTCAAAAGGAAGTAATCAGCCTTAGCGCTACCGGATATTGCGTAAGCATGAAAGTTTTAAAAACTGCCAGCCTTGTGCAAATTCTGTATGGATAACGTAGTAATGATAATATCTGGGGTTTTAAGAGCCAAAACCGCGATGTAATTTTGTGGCACACCTGCTTGGCGGGTGCCGGAAATTTTGACCACCTGGGGTTCTGTAACGCCTCGGCCGCTGCAGCTTTGAACGTCGCAGTTTCAATGCCGACTGCGGCGGTCGCATTCGAAAGAAGGCGACATACTAGAGGTCATTGTGTTATGCGATGTCATTTTACTGTGTTACCATACGGTGTAAACTAACACTGGATGGCCGACATTTCCACAGCCTTCGACTGCGGCATCCCGCTTGACCATATCTCGACTTTGGGGGCTTAAAATCACAGATCTTGTTGTAAAGAAATAGTCAGGCTGACTGCTATCTAGATATTGCGCAAGCACGCAAATCGCGAGAAACGGCGAAATGTTGATGTCCATGTAAATTATTCGAAATGGGACCGCCGCTGCAAGGATCGAACCTGCGACTTTCGTGTGAGCAGCAGAGCAGCCTTACGAGCAGTAAATAAAACTTGGAGCATGCGCAGTCAGGGTGACGGCGACGTTAACGATATAAAGATCTGCACGTTTTCATTCTCCGCTGATTATTATCGATTGTCAGAGGGCGGCTCTTTATCGTCTCTATCACGAATGCTGCCGCAGCGTTCTCGCGGGCGTTTGCTCTTGTTGCATTTGCACTAGAAGCAGCTGCAGTTCGGAATTTGTCGTGGTGCCAGCAGCACGTTTCCATCACCGGGAGACATGGGAGGAAGGTCGAGTAAACAAGGCTTGGAACGTTTCAGAGCTGACACCGACGACTCCGTGGTTCCCCGGGAGGCTGACCCTGCGACTGGCGTCGTCGATGAACCGCAGCCAGGCACCATGGACACCCTGCCTAAGGAATCGTTGTGTCACCTAGCAGTAGGTGAGTACTCGTTAAACGTGAACAGCCCGGCTGATTTGCTCTGGTTATAGCTATGTAACATGTTACTGGTGAACAGGACATGCGCGAGAGAAAGAAAGCAACGACGCCAGGTGTTGCCACGTCTGAAACAAGAACGCTAGAAACACCAGCTGGAGTTGCTGTTCGGCAGTACCATGTTCCATAAAGCACGTTCATTCTAAAAGACAGGGCGAGCCGTGACGGACGCATGAAAGATATGTGAAGACATCACAAATGCAGCGCTTGTGATGTCCTCACTTCAATGCTGTTCATGCTTGCACTCCGTCTTTAGGAATGAGTAGTTACGTACTAGCTCAGCTCTTATAAAGCACATGTTCTCTTTTGGTTACTGCACAGCTCTGCGTAATGCAGGCATGAATGTGTAATGTCGCTTTAAAAGTAAATCAGCCAAGAGATCAGCTAAATGTAACACAGACGAGTAAACCGGAAGAGCCTTCTTGCCTTTTGTTCACGTTTTTCTCTGTCTACCACAGCAGAACGCAAAAGCCACAAAGTTCGTCAGTCATTTCTCCTGCGTTAGAACATTACAGAAGCGCTAAAATGGCGTCATTTCGCTGCTGTGCACTTAAGACAAATCCAGACTTTATAAACAGTGGTAAATGTAATACCCTTAGATACACAGTTTGTCGCTGGCGCAAACTGTTGTTCCATAGCCCATACGCATTATGACCTTACGGTGTAGTGCTTTTCTGAGGATTGTGGCGACTGCCTCCAGGCACGAACAGTTAAAGAAAACTCGCAACACTCCTGTACACATCTGCTTGAACAGCTTCTTCATAGCCAGCCTTTTTGCCACACGCCGCCAGCGAATGTTTCTAATTCTGTCACGTCGACATTGACGTTAGAACTGCAGGTGTTAGACTTTTAAAGACACGGTACCAGTCTTCCATTCTATTAACTATGCCTATCAGTGGCTTACGTTTTTTTCCAGAACATTCAAGAAATGTATACGATTCGATTATATAACGTTGTTTCTTGGATTTGTGCATGACTGTGTAAAACCAATGATCGACGTCGGCTCGAGTGACACGTTTGTCGTCGGTGCGCAGGCTCTGCGGTTACCTGCACGTACAACGGAAAGGAGGCCCGGCTCGTCAAGCCCTTCGATCAGCCCAGTACGCTGGACGGCTACACGTTCAACCTGGCCTGCAAGTTCGAGTCGAAGAAGGGCAAAATAGAAAGCGTCCGCTTCCTCTTCACCCTGTGCGCCGGAAACGAAGACGATCTCGCGTCGTGGCCGTTTGCCAAGCAGGTGTCGCTCAGGATCGTCGACGCGGCGAAACAGGGCAAGGACGTCGGCGTGACCTTCAAGATGCGCCCCGAAGAGGACGCCGAGTGCTTCAGGAGACCCGTCGCGCATGCGCCGCAGAAGGGAATCCTTTCCGAGAAGGTCAGCTGGAAGCAAGTGAACAAGAGGAAGCTCGTTCGCGACGACGTCTTGACTGTGGCAGTGCAGTTTCAGTGATGTCATGCTCGTGCGACGCGATTGTTTTCACGTCATCTTGGGTTCACGTTGCACTTGTCAAGCTTACGCGTATTATTATGATGGCTGACGTGCTGTTCCTCGTTATGAAGAACTGTGCCATCACTTCACCGTGTCGCGGCGTTTTGGACCCGAATGTTGGCGGTGTGGCGCGTTAACTGTGGCAAATGCAGTTCCAGTGATGCGTATACACTCACGCCGCGAGATTGTTTTTATGCTATTTTGAGTTTTGTTCCAATTATCAACCTTGCCTGCATTTGCCTGACAATGCTGAGCGTGTCTACCTTTGTTTTCACGGAGAGGACGAACGATTCAGCACAAAGGAATGTTGTCGGTGTGGCGCGTTTAACAATAGGAGCTCAGATAGTGGAGTTTAATATAGCCGTGAAGCATGCTGATCCCTAACGTATGTGAATACATTTGGTGCGTGCGGCGCTTTTACGGCGCCCCTTAATATATTCGCGGCCAACCGGGGTTTCAAATAATCAATTTTAGCATCTTGCGCACGTTTGTTTGCATTTTTTAGAATACGCGTGGTAGTAACCAGCCTAATAAAAATATCTGCATCTTTTTCGCATTCGTGTACGGATTGCTTGGTCGCTGTAGTGTGTATACATGAATTACGCAATTTTGTCGCGACCGTTATTGTCATTCAGACGAATGATGTTATGGGGCGCCTTGAGGTGTTGGCTTTGGTGATAAGTTTTCGCTTGTGTATGGGCTTATCAGGTTGCCCAAGAGGCGGGACAATAGAAGCGTGAACAACGTCGTCTATTGAAAGCACCTGGGAAACTAGCCCTTCTCGAATGAGATGAATAGGGCGTGCGTGCTTTGATAAAGACAGGGATCATTGTCTTGCCTTCTACTAGTGTTGATCACTATAGCGCGCACACAGACCCGCACACATGCTGATGCCAAACAATGAAAACGTGGCTTCTTGTTTTGCTCGCTTGGCTTTCGCGCTCACCAATGTGCTCTGTGCGTTTACAAGATGGCGTGTCCTAGGTGTGGTGACAGACACAGACGGCTTTTAAACATGCAAAGGTGTGTTAACTATAATGAGCACCATGAGGCAAACAACTTGGAATGATCGCAACATGAGAAAATGAAGGTGTGAATCGCGTGCAGTTGCTTCTTAAGAAGTCGACAAGAAATTAATATTCTATAATTATGGAGTGGCAGCAACCGAATACGCTGTCTTAGGAACCTCGCCCAGAAGGGCAGCGTTGAGAACCGCGGGATCCTGGAAAAGGCTTCTATTGTCCAAGAACCCTCGCAAACATCTAGAATCGGTGAGTACGTGACACGCCTTCGGACTTGTCGTATGTAATTTTGGCTTTAACGGAAACCGCCACTATAGATTTAATTAATATACGGTGGACAAAAGTTATGTAATGAAGCGCTGCCCTTTGTTCCATCGCAAAACTTTAATGTGGAAGCCGGCTAAAACACAATAGACATTACGGCTGTTGTTTGCCAAGGTGTCCGTTAAAAGCACATTTTTCATGATCATGCGCAGGTTTCTCCACTAAAATCGCGTAAGAGGGGGGGGGGGCGGCAAGTGTCACCGTCATGCCCCATGCCCTCCCCCCTCTTTTTCTTGGTCGAGTCGGAAAGAAAACACCCCGCTGTAGATATTTGGTTGACGGAACGCACGCCGGACGATGATGAATTAGGACAATCGCGAGATCGTACAGAAGCTTAACGAATAGCCCACGCTTTCATTCGCCATGCATGCAAATTGAAAATAAAGCAATGATATGCTTTCCGCAACGGCCCGCCAATGGTAACCGGCTCTGTGGGGGCAAAATGGGCAATAAGCAGTTCTTTGAATGCAACGCCAGGGGTCCTATTTCAAAGCTGTCTTGTCCACAAGATTTATGCGGAGGTACATTCACCTGAGCCACTGAAAGATACGCTCACGATGAATACTCGGTCCTAAGATGCCTTCGTTAAAACAAGTCTGTGCTAAAGACTTCTTGTTACGAATACAGCAGCGGACTACTCGAAGCTTAGCTTTCTGAAGACATTGCAGCGCTGGTGGTGGCGCCAGTCATCCAGACGCACGCAAAGCGCCACCGGCCCGCGCTTCCCCTTATCTCCCGGCGTCCGCGTTGCTGGCCTTTGAACAGCTTTTGGTTGCTTTGTCACGCGCACTTTAAAAGAAGAGAAGGCTGAGTGGGATGAGGCGCTCTCTTGACAGGGAGTGAGCGAGATCGACGCCGCGTTGGGTCGGGTCAGTTATTGCCTCTGTTGAGAACTTGGTCGGCGCCGGGCCTACCTTAATTGTAAAACGGCACGCTGCCTGTTCTGTACGTTGATGGCTATCTTCCTTTGGATGTCACGGCGATGCCTTACCTGCGATGCGGCAATCGATATGGCGAGTGTTTCTTGCTATGCACCTGCGAAGTGTGCCGTCTTTAAAATGTTGGGACCAGTGCTATATTCCAGAATGGCGAGGTGAGCTAAATGTTTTCGACTGTTATTTCTGGCACAATGTCAGGGTTATTATTTTTTTTGCATACTCCAATTTAAATTCAGTTTCAATTAACCACAGTCTCTCCTGATATGCGGCAAGCGCTTGCTAGGCCTTCATAAAGTTTGAATGAACATAGCTGCAGTGTTTTCCTTTTTTTAATCTTTCTTATTCAGTATTTCTTTATATTCTGATTGGAGGCACTTCTAGCTGCATGCCCGCTAGAATCAGTCGTTTTTGTATTTACAGGAGCCAAGAGCAACGGGGGCCGGGAGGCGAAGATGACACTGTGCTCACGTTTTGCGCTTATTGACGTGTTTATTACTAAGAAATCAATGATTTGGGTGATTGCGTTGCTCGCAGTGTCATCAGTACCGGTTTGCTCTGTCTGGCCCATTTAAACTCGCTGCATATGGCCGCCTGGTTTACATAAAACAAACACCTCTGCCTAAAACGCTAAGTGCGCAAACGTATTTTTTTTTCTTGCCAATATGGGTTCAACCATTCTCGTTATAGAGGGCGTGTGCGTGTACCTTAATAAGGTGACTGGGCTAGTGCGTTATGCATGCATACTTAAGATGAACGCAACAAATAAAACACGATTACGCTAAGGAACACACAGAACAGTGGTTTTTGTGTGTTGCTTTTCGTGGTCTTGTTTTATTTGTGTTGTGTATGTTAAGTATACGGTTGTGATCACAAAAGACAAGCTTTCAAAATGCCTATAAAGAAAGATATCGATGAGTGCTTTTCTTTATTTTATTGATAAAACAGTGCTATGGACCGACATATTAGGGGAAAAAAAGCTAGAAATGAAGTACATATTATGCATGGCTTAACCATATCACTGGACTTTGCATTCACTTAGTTTATTGTGTCAGCGAGATGCGACTGCCGCCACAGGCGTAATCGCAAAACTTCATTGTTGTTCATAAGGTCTGATCTCTGCTTTGTTACACTCCCTCGTCCTTCGTGTTCGCCCAGAAATGTGTTTAAGTTCCTGACGAAAGGTCTGTCCACAGCAATTTTCCTTCCCTACTTAGTTTTAGAAAGCGGTGGTACAATTCGCTCACGACTACCGACTTGTCCAATGATACGTCGTGGCCTCCCCAAAGTACACTGGTGTAAAGGAGCGTCCCAGCCATGCGCTCGTAACCAAGCAGAGGAAGGGAGCGATTACCTTGCACGAACCACGGCTTCCGTTTGACCTCGAGGAAGCGATGTGAAGCATGCCATCGTAGTTTCTGGAAACACGATTCAATATTGATTTCCGGAAAAACAGCATCGTATTGAGCAGTATAGAAAAGCGTATGTGCACTGTTGAGTACATACTCTAGTTTCCTTTTAACGTCTACGTAGAAGTCCCCATTAATTAGTTCCTTGGCAAGTAATGGCCTGCAACCGTCAAGGACCCTGGAAACGTTAACGTGAATTATCTTCTTGAAATTTTCGCTATTCGCATATACCATGTACCACTTAACTTCATCGGGTTCCTGAGGTCTTGCTATGCTTCCGTGGTGTTGGAAGCCGGTTAGGTATTGGAATAGGGTCATATTTCCGGGAGGTGCCTGGTTCAAAACAATTCGGTACAGGTCTTCAGTAGCCTTGGCGTAGAGTTTCTGATCGACGAGGCCTTTTATCATGTCGAACCAACCGGCGAATGTTCTTCGGCCGAAACCGCCAAGCAGTCCGGAGTAAAACAGGTAGTCCGTCGAGTTGAGGAGTTCAAGCAGCGGAAACACAAAGCCTACGCCTAGCATGGCCCCTTTTAGCTTCAGGTCGATTTGCTTGTGTTTCTTCAGCAACTTGTACGCCACTCCGACCGCAGATCTTGCTGAAACAAAAATATGTTAGAAAGAATCGAAGTACTTATATCAGCTCAAAATGTAAGAGTTTTCGCAGGTTCATCGACTGCTGGTAGCGACGTTCGTTTCTTCCCGTAATGTCTGACGGGCTTATTATGAATATTCGTCAACGTACATGGTACGGCTGTGTTCAAAAATGGCCCCGACAAGATGCGCTTACAAGCGTATAAATGTTCACCAATGTTGGAAAGCAAGAGTCACAATATCGCAGCGAGGGTGAAACAATAAGTGCGATAGCCACACATTTGAATTTTATACAAAGGCTGGCCGCTAACTGCTCATGGATGCGAGCGCTGCAGGGTCTACACTACGCCGACGTAGGGAAATACAGCCGCTCCAGTGAGCGAAGCGCTTTTCGTGATTCTCTTGAACACAACCCGCACACAGTCATCGAGTCCTTTTGGTTTACCATGGCCTCCGAGATTTCGGGTTCGCAGCGGGCCCGCAACCACGCCGCGCGCCCGCAATCTCGGAGGTCATGGGTTTACGAGCGTAGTATACCTACCGAGTGACGCGGCCAGTCAACTACCGTGCACCCCTTCACGCGCGTTCACTGGAGCAGGCTGGCTAGTTTTCATTTCTGCTTCGGCCGTGCTCGTCCGTAGCGTTCGCAAGCTTTCCTTCACTCGCAGAGCACACAATGTGCGGGGCGTTGCGCAATAGATTTGGACATTATACGGAACATGGCAGTGACGGCAGAAGTGCACCTCGAGTATTCAATTAACTGCTATCGCAATAACATTATTCAATACTAAATGATGAGTATGCACGTCAAAGTTTGAGTGTGGGTTAAGAAATGTACAATGATGGCGAACGAAAGAAGCACTTATGAAGTGAGGTCCTTATCTTGTCAAAAAGGAGTATACGATCCCTGCGAAAACATGTGTACCTGCCGCACATGCGCACCGTTTTTGAGGGCTAACGCAGGTGATCAACGCACAACGCACTTCCACCTAAAACCTTGCCTTTTGGGGGCGTATTTTATTGCCCAAAATATGTAATGATCACAGACTGATACAGTTGGACCTCATTATTTTCGTCCAGAATGCTTTAGCAGGACCGCCTGTTGTGCGGGCGGTGTAAAATAACAAACCGTAGTGTGTGAAGAGCACGCTTAACAATCAAACTCGATGCAGTGCAGAGGCAAATGCGTGAGTCACATTCCTTCTCAAGGATTAGAGATGCTTCTTTGAGCGCGCAGTGATAGAGTGGCCCGGCTGACATGCATATATCCATTTGTTAATGTGTTAAGTTGACCTCGTGTTAGACAAACCTGGTGTAGTGCATTCCATTGATCCGTGGCTTTTATAATTGCGGCATTTTGTCATTTTATAGCTTTTTTTTTCATGCTGTCATCCTCCTTTCGTAAGTCTTTAATGTTTTTTTTTATTTAATTTACCATTTCCCTTGGCCTTTGATTGCGTTACCGCTACTACCGACAATTTTGGAAAGCTTTTCCGATAGTTCACTCATTACGATAGTGATGGAAACATTCATCAGCTTAAAAAATTTTTGAATTTATAAAATCTGACCAAAACGAGTTTTCCACGCCACGCTGGCGTAGTAATACAAATAATAGTGGCTTGGAAATGTTTGACCCCTCTGTACATTCAAACATGTATGCAGAATGGAATTAATGCTGGCAAATAAGCGCATAGTGAAAACAAAAGTCCACTGGTGTGGAAATTTCTGTGGTAACGACGCCATCCACGCACTAAGAAAAGCTAAGAAAATTTGGGGCCTATGCGCCATTTCTTACCGTAAGGGTAATAAATCCTACATGCCATTCTTTTCTGCAGCGACGCTCACCAGGTATTTTCAGGTAACGAATAAAATGCTCCGTGTCCGCGTGACGTAGCATTACTGATGGGAAAGTGTCTAATGTTGAGTTTTCAATAACAGAGGTCTGCTAGCGTTACAGTGATCGTGTGGATACAAGATAAGAAGCAAAGTGAAAAACAAGAATATCTTTTGTTTTTTAGGGAGGGAAGGGGGGGGGCGATACTAGGTTTGTATTCTGTATAAGCTTTTTCCTAGTTCTCCATACTCCGTTTTGTTAAAATAGTGGCCATAGGGCGCTCGGTTGCAGACCCGAACGTCGTTGGATACAGCCCTGCCACGGAGGTCGGGCGTGTAGCGCGTAGACAGGATAACCGCTGGTCATTAAGCGTAACCAATTGGATTCCCAGAGAAGGCAAGCGGGTTAGGGGGAGACAGAAGGTTAGGTGGGCAGACGAGATTAAGAAGTTTGCGGGTATAAATTGGCAGCAGCAAGCACAGGACCGAGTTGACTGGTGGAACATGGGAGAGGCCTTTGTCCTGCAATGGACGTACTAAGGCTGATGATGATGATGATGATGATGATGATGATGATATGCTAAAGACCCCTGTATTGTGTGATGTGGGTGCACGTTTAGGAACACAAAATGGCCTAACGTTACGGAGTCAAGCACTAAGGCGTCTCTCAGAATAATGTCTTGGTTTCAAGACGTAAAACCCCACATAGTATTATTAGTTCTCCGTAATGTTGTTGTGCTCCTGAATTTTTCTTTTTTTTTGGACAATGCAGTTGCTCTGCGTGAGGAATGTACAGTGTGGTGCCACAGTAGTAGGCCTAGTCAGATGACTCATAATGTCGCCTTTCATCTCCTGCGCACTACGACATTAATCTATTGTCTCACAAATAAATAAATAACTAAATAAATAAATAAGTAAATAAATAACAATCGATTCTTATTCACGGCAGCACAACTTAGGGGAGCACGTTGTGTGCTAATATTACGCGCGCAGCAGTTTAGTAGAGTGGCTCGTTGGGCGAGTTGCTTCATTCTTAAGGTAGCTTGAGCGCGATATAAAGACGAGAGATGGACAAGTGCAATGGATGCCCCGCCACGGTGGTCTTGTGCCTAAGGTACTCGGATGCTGACACGCAGGTCGCGGGATCGAATCCCGGCTGCGGCGGCTGCATTTTCGATGGAGGTGAAAATGCTGTAGGCCCTTGTGCTCAGATTTGGGTGCACGTTAAGGAACCCCAGGTAGTCAAAATTTCCGGAGCCCTCCACTACGGCGTCTCTCGTAATCATATGGTGGTTTTGGGACGTTACACCCCACATATCATCAGGACAAGTGCAATAGTGATGAACTTCATTTGGTTCATTTTCAACAAGCCACTCTACTGAAGTTCAGCACTATTGCACTTGTCAGTCTCTAGTCTTTATATCGTGCTAAAGCTACCTTAAGCAGCAGTTTAGTAGTAGACAAAGATGCATTACCCCCGTACGACTCTCCCGCGATGTAGAACTCCTTGTGCTTGTATTCCGGGAAGGTTCTCAAAAAGCGCTTCAGGAATGTCAGGGCCTGCTCCGATGCTTCATCAAGAGTGCCGGGGTACCGGTCGTTGTCGTCAAAGCTGAATCCCGACCCAACAGGTTGGTCCAGGTAGATCAAGTTGAAGTCCCTTAACAGGCTGTGGTTCCTGTAGTAGAGGCCACCGGTGGCGTTGATGCCCAGGGGCCCATTTTCGAGGAACTGGCTGAATAACGACGATTTCCAAGGTCCGCCTTGTATCCAAAGGAGCAGTGGTTTGGAGCTCGATCGACTCTGAAAATGGGGGCAAATCTCCTAGCTTAGATTAATGAGTGCTCAATTAGAAACAGAAATGAAAGAAAGCTTTCAATTAGTAGGTCGGGCGGGGAGTGTGTTTAGTTGGCAAATTTAGTTATTAGATACAAGAAGCCAACTAGTCAGTGAACCTACACGTGCCCAGGAGCAAAGCGCGTCCTTGTGTTTTCTCACGTAAAGATACCACTATTGGAGAATACAAAAAATACAGTCCACAGAAAAAAAGTGTCGACAAAGAAGAGCGAAAATGTGAAAGTAACCAGGACAAGAGGGCGAAAATGCGCTAGAACAAAATGGAAAATATAGAACGCAACTGACAAATACAAATCGCATGTAAAAAGAGCACGACGTAGTCGCCTTTGACAAAAGAACAAATGATATTTACGATGCGCAACACCATGTTGAAACAGCGCAAGGCTAAATTACTCTAAGCCAATAAAACACCGTGATTAAGAAAAAAATGAGTGTATGAGCTGCTAGTTTCTTACTCATAATTGGAAAAGCAATATACACCTGAGCAATTCAGGAAAGTTGTACCATGAACTAACTTAAAAAACAGATGAACGTGATTTTGTCGGCATTTAAATGCAAAAAATCAGAACAATCCAGCTGTACCGGAATAAAATCGGGTTATTTATAAAGAACTGATTCAGTGATTTATCCAGTAATTTAAAAAGAAGTCTGAATAAAATTTTGCTCACGCTATCAATTTTATTACTGATGGGCGAAAGCACTGAAGATTTCACGCTGTAACAATGATTGCTTCACGAGATTCACCCCAGACTCTTCATCATTCACCCCGTGGATATGCTGTGATTCTTTTTCTTCGGCCTGATAAATTTGACGTACATTGAAAGCAATTAAAGCATCGAAAACAATGGGCATTGGTTTGCTCGGCTATGCCAGGATATACGTAACGTTAGCTACAGATGGTTGGACAGACAGAAAGATGGACGGGCGAATGGACGGACACGCAAACCGACAGGCAGACGGATGAATGGGTAGACATACAGACAGGCGCGTGGACGGACGGACAGACAGTCGGAGAGACAGACGGACGGACAGATGGACGGACAGGTGGACATATAGATGGACAGACGGATGAATGAAAAAAAAACAGATGGAGAGGTGGACAGACAGATGGGTGGACGAACAGACGGACGGACAGGTGGGCGGACGGACTAGCGAGCTAGCTCACGCGAGTCAAGCGTCAGTCTACTAGTGACACTTCACTCCAGGAGATTCGAGGCCTCCTACGGCGCGCCAGCTGTCCGCCTCGCGGCGTTGTTGCTCCTCGGGAATGCGCAACACCGATAAGCCGCGCAATACTGCTCAACCTCGGTCAGTGTAGCTGTGCTACAAAACACTTGTTCTTGCTTAGAAAAATTATATTGCCACAAACATCAATAACATTTAACAGAACATTTCTTTCTTAGACATACTCCAACGATGATGACAAAACAGGCGTCATTTACATGAACATGGATATGAGATGACGTTGAAAAAAGCATGTACATTCGATAGTTCACACAAACACAACCACTTCACGGTAAACAAGAGACACAAATAAAACATGAATATGTACATTTTGCATACTTACATGTTGGCATGGCATTTCTGCCGGCGCATCGACACATCAGCCTACCAATACCAGGCCGGCCGAAAGACAAGTTTCACTCGTCCGTCACACACCGACACAAAAGGGCAAGGCCAGTGCCGAAGAAATTCCTCTTAACCGAGGAAGAAGAGCTCCTCCGACAAAACAGACAGCAGCTCCGAGTACAATCGTTCTAGGATCGGGAAGAGCGTGCGGCGGTGGCGGGCCGCTGCAACCGCCTCGCAGCGGTTGCGCCAGAGGCAGAAAGAGCCGGCAAAAATGAGAAGACAAGCGAAGCGGCCTCGTGAACAACGCCCAGAAGAAACGAAGAAATTTACTCTGAGGCAGCGAAATCTGGCGTGTACAGCTCTCCAAAAAACGCGAGCAATGACACAATGCCTCAGAAAATGCTGATTTGTTTCCTGAAGGGAGCAGTTTGGACATGTTGCTGGCTGGACCATTAATTCGAGGTGGTCGAGAGTGGGAAGCACACCCCATCCCAGGCGCCACATGAAGTCCCGGAGGTGTCCAGGCAGAAAAGAAGCCGTTAACGTGCTCCAAGACACCCGTCTAGACCGAGCACGGCGGGCTTGCGGGACCAACGGAAGCAACAAAGCAGCAGTTGTCTCAACTATGTGGTTGTTCAAAACATCTATGCCAGGACAGCTCGACTTGACATGGCGAAAAAATGGAACAGCTGTTGCATAAAACGCAGGAAGTGTTATTGACTGCGGCCCCCTGTTAAATTGCACATTAGGCTTCATATGCCGAAGGTGAGTACCCAGAAATTAATATGCAAGCGTTCGTGTGGGAAATTACTCCCCTTGCATAGGTGCAAAAGGAAGCACAGTGCCAGCTGCCGACAGTGTATGGACACTGAAGAGAAAGCAAAGCCTCCCTGAGAACGCTGCTGTCCCAGTGCCGCGCGAGAGACCAACTCAGTGCCGCCTGACCAAAAAAAAAGGAACACAAAGCAGACTGCAGTGATCGCACGATACGTAAAGAGGGTTGCATGACGTGAGAAAGGTACCAAATGTGACCGCAAAATACGGTCTGCGCAAGGTACCTCCGCTCAAGAAGCGGGAAGTCAAAATATTGTGCATCCTGAATTTTCAGTCTTACTTCTTCGAGAGCGTTTAACCAAACGGATTCGCGAATGCCGTAGTGGTTGTATAAAATACCTAAAATACGAAGGAACGCGGCCGGCTGAATAGAAAAAAAAACGGGCGCTAAGCCTGGAGTTTGGAGAGCCTATAAAGAAATACCGGGATTTGGAGATGTTCAACGCTGCACCTGAAATGTCGCCATACTGGGAAAATACACGCAGGCTGCGTGAAAGGCTCTCTTCATCTGAAAGGTACAAGGTTATATCATCAGTGAAAGCTGCGACTTTCACGACACCGCTACCAGGAAGCGCAAGACCCCGGACGCGGGAATCTGTGTCAAGAGCACGCAAGTATGGCTCAAGGCTGAGGACAAATAGCACAGGAGACAATGGACATCCCTGACGGACCCCACGTGTTATGGAAAAGGCGGCACTTTCCAAGCCATCCAGAACTAGTGTGCTTTTCGGACCAGTGTATGCATTTTTAATCATTTCCACAAACGAATGAGAAAAGCCGAACGCTATGAGCACGTTAAGGATATACGCGTGCTCTAGTCGGTCAAACGCTATTTCCTGGACCAAAGACACAAAGATACCACGCGCAGAACGCGACAGAGTATAGGCTCTGATATCCCGTGTGGTAAATGACAAGCTGTGTATTTCTCGCCCAAGCACAGATGAAATCTGGTGATGTCCTACCAGGGTGTTCAACAGACCCCTCAAACGTTGAGCGGCTACCGCCGCGAATATCTTATAGTCAACGTTGAGCAGCGTGATAGGTCTCCAATCTTCAGGATTAACAGAGGAAGCATAACCTTTTGAAATAAGCACAATGCGTCCATCTCGAAAACTTGATGGAAAGACACCGTCCTCGTCGCATTGCCGGATTACCGCGGTAAAGGTAGCACCAATCTCATCCCAAAATGTCAAGTAAAACTCAAGAGGAAAACCGTCTGGCCCTGGGGCCAATCCACGTTTCATAGATTTCAGTGCCGCCTTTACCTCTTCAGCCAACGGAGGGATGTGCAGGCAATCCGCAGCTGCTCGAGGAATACGGGGCAAACTTCTAAGCATTGGCGGCGTTTCATCCCAGTTAGTCCGCATGGCCGAACACGACATTGCTTCAAAATGCGCCAAGAAAACAGATCAATTACGCGTAGGAAGCCGCTGCGCAGGTGGTATTTGTGCTGTCATAGAGACAGATGGCTCTGATTGCCCAAAAAACGAATGTCTCACGTAGCGCAGCACCTCGGGATGTGCACATAGGTTGTGTCTACAGCACCATGCTGCTGCCGCCAGGGGACGAAGCAGTAGTCAAGGGTTGAAAGCGTTCACGCAGTTCACGCTGCCACGCTCGCATCAGAGGCGCGCAAAGCAATGCGTAACTTTATCGCAGTATCAGCAAGCTCTTCAGAAACGCGTCGACGAAGCGAACGCCCCTCTACTGCGCAGCGCAGGCGCCACTGTGTTTTGAGCGCATCCCAATCTTCAGGACCAGACGCCGTGAGCGACACACGTATTGCGCGTGACAAATCTGATCTTGAGCGTGCGTCCTACAGAACGCAAACATCAACACGCCATGGCTTTTCCGAAAAAATTCCCCAGCATTTCCCGAGGGTGAACATGGTTAAGTGCGAATGCACGCGGGTGATGCTATGAGGGGTATATATTAATTTGCACTATTATATTTATTAATCACACTATGGTGCCTTTATGATGTAATGGTTCCTGGGAATCGCAATATGATCACACGGGGGAGTTTACGTTAACTCACTGGCGAATGCCAACGGATTTTAACTTTACTCCCCCTCATAGCATCACCCCGTGCATTCGCACTTAACCATGTTCACCCTCGGGGAAATGCTTGGGAGTTTTATGACTGATTATGATGATTAAAGTGTAATTAATGAATTTAAGTGTTGTTTGTCATGAAGCATTTGTACACAGATACATTATATACGAAGTATTATTTATTTACACTTCTCGACGCGTCCGGACGAGCAAAGTCCAGGGCTCGCACTCTCTCCCGCTCGGCAGTTCACTGGCTGGAACGGCTTCGGGAACGTCCACTAGCCGTTGACGATTGCGAGCGGCGTCTTGACGCCGGCCTTCGTCGCCCTTCTCCGCCTGACGCTTGCGTTGTCGTTCCGCTTCTTGGGCCGCGTTCGCGGCTCGATGCTGACGCCTCATCTCGGCCTCGCGAGCGCGCAGTTCACCATCCGCTGCACGCTTCGCCCGCTTGTCCTCGGCCTCGCGAGCGCGAAGTTCGGCATCCACTGCACGCTTCGCCCGCTTACGTTCGGTCTCACGAGCCATTCGCAGCGCCGCCTTGTCTTCCAACGTCGGCGAAACCACCGCGGTACCGTCACCTCCAACGACGGGTGCAGTGCTGGCATTCGGTTGTACTGCATTCGTTGTTGATGGTAGCGTTGCCTCCGGGACATCCATCGCACGACCCGCTCTCGACGGGAGACTGAGAGAGAAGGCGGGCGCGCGAGAGAGAGGGGTGCGCGCGCAGCTGCAGCGAGCGAGGAGAGCGGAGGAGCGAGCGAAGGGGGAGGGGGTATAAGGCGCGTTACTGACACCGATATCAGCGTCGCGTCCGTGGTCAGGCACTGCGCGGTGCTCCCGACCGGGTTGCAGAAATTAGGTGCCTTTTCTCATCTTCTAACCACTACCACCACCGTCCGTGGCTTATTCGGTAGAGCATCGCGCTGCGGCCCGCCAAGTCCTCTTTCTTTTAAAGATAGAGAGAAGACTGCGGACGCCGCCGACGGCGGTGGATGGTTTGGGGTCGCTTATAAAGTGTATTCACACTTAAAGAAAAAGATTGCCCGCAGCTTCCCTCGGGGGAACACTGAGGAGGATTCGGAGCATATAATTGGTTAACAAGGTGTTAAAGTGCGACTTACTTGGGTCGATGGCTAAATTGGTTAACGTGGTTGTGAAATGAGGTGTTAAATTGCGACTTACCTGGGTCGATGGCTAAATTGGTTAACGTGGTTGTAGGACGGGGTGTTAAATGAGTGAACACGTACACACGTATGCGAAAGGGCGGCGCTGATCGAAGGGACGTCGATCATTGTGTTTGTGGATTCGTTGGAATTCATTTCACCGCGACCTTGGACGTCGACGCGCCGTACAAACTAACCGACGAGCGGCAACTGAGCGAGCGAGCGCCGACCTTGAGTATATATACAGCGCGACGGCGCATGCACTGTCAGCTGTTGAATGTTCTCGAAGCGCGACGGCGCATGCGCGTCCACTGGAGAATCAGGAGAATTGTAGAATGTTCTCGAAGGGGAGAAGCGCGCGCGGCACAGATGGTGGGTGACGGTGCATGCGCGCGTCAGCTGTCGAATGTTCGAGAAGGGGGAGAAGTGCAACGGCGCATGCGCGCGCGTCAGCTGCCGATGTTCTCGAAGCGTGACGGCGCATGCGCGCTACATTATACAGCTAGCGAATGTTCGTGAAGAGGAGAAGCGCACGCGGTGTGTAGAGGAGGAAGGGGGCACAGATGGTGGAGGAGTGAAGCGCGCGCGGTGTGTAGAGGTGGAAAGGATACACAGATGGTGGAAGAAGGAGGAGGAAGCTTGCGGACGGCGCCGCACTACAAGCCTCGAGTATTAGATGCTCCGCATCTAAAAGGAACTTCGAGCTTCAAGACAATAGGCCGATGATCAGATACGTACACAGGAGAAGGTGGGAAGGACGGAACGCATAAATAGGAGAAAAACGCCTCTAACGCTCGTGGAATATAAGCCCGGTCGAGCCTGCTGGAGGATCGTCCGCGTCGCCATGTCCAAACAAAGGTATTTCTGTGCACTACATTGTGCGCGCCCAGTAATGAAATGTGGTGGACAAGGCGTCGCAGCTCGCGTGAATTCCAAGCAGACCGGCCCCAGCCAGGACCCTGTACATCGGTTCGCGTATTTAGAACGCAGTTGAAGTCGCCAATCAGAATGACACCACGACCGTCAAGAAAAAACACATCAAGGTATCTAAAAAAGTCTTTGGACTGTCCAGCTTGCGCTGGCCCATACACACAGTATCTTTAATCTGAAAGAAAATAGCTACAGTCTAAAACCAAAACCCTGCTCACGCCATCGTAAAAAGCATGATGTTCCCGTAATAGAGCTCGATTAAAAATAATAATACCTACTCCCGTAAAACGAGGTGTAGCGAAAGAGAAATAACAATCTAGGTTGAACTTTCGTTTAAAAGCAAGCACGTCCGATAGCGAGAAGAAATTTGTTTCCCGGAGGCACAAAACATCACAATTTGCAGCGCGGGTGCCACTAATCACTGCAGCCTGCTAATTCAGCCGGCTAACTTCCGGGTCTGAGAACCACCCGAGTAAACTGTGTGTGTTACTCGGGTGGTTGTGTGAGTGATTGTGCGAGTGTTTGCGAAAGTCGAAATTGCGCTAAATATCTTACAATATGTACGGTATAATTTACGCCCACCTCGAAAAGTTGTGCTTATTTTAATGTGACAATTCAACCTTCCTCATTCGTGCTCCGCATATCACCGATTCCCACAATACGTGAGATCTTTTCCACTTTCATAAAATTCTCTTTATCTCTCTCCAGAGCACCAGCATGCGCTGCCCACGGGAGGCGCTGCTCATCACTACGCACTAGCCTTGTTGCGGTCATTTACTGTGGCCGCGCCACAGGAATCTTGGTTAAAGACAATAGTCTTTCTTGGGGACCTTCGACGGAAAAATTTCTGTCTGTCTGTCTGTCTGTCTGTCTGTCTGTACGTTTGTCTGTTTGTCCACCCTAACAATACCTCAAACGGCACCAAACGGCCTACCCCAATCGCAGCTCCCACCAATATTGCTCAAGGTTTAGCGCTCATAGTTGTGCAATTGTGAATTAAAAAGCAAATATTGCGCTATCTGAGGCGCCAAAACCACATGTCTATGTTTTATGCCTGTCTTTATACTAGAAGAGACACACACAAATAACTCTAAGGACTGTAGCGTTTAACACGCTGCGCTAACAGTGCAACGCGATGCTCAAGATGGTGTTTCCAACGCTTTGCTACGATGGCACGGTGGTGGCACCTGCCCGTCGCTTTGGATTCTACACCTTATCACCTATGTGACTGGCGCGCATCCTCCTCCGCGGTCGCGCATGCCTTCGTTTTCGAAGATATCTGCCAAATGGCGCTCGTGTCTAACGCGCCTAGATGCGCTAGTTCGCCTCCGCTACCCGCTCGAGGCACTCTGATGCAGCATCTCCAGAATACCATTCACCGTTTTTCTTGCGCAGAACATCAAATAAACATTTCGTTCACTCTCTCCGACGCAAGACTATCGTCTTTCGACGACATTTGCGGTGTAACATGCATATTCGGGCCAATTTAGCAAGCCCATGTTTACTGCAACTAATATTGCTCTTAAAAATGCTAGCCTCGCTTCGTAAAGCATTCGAATATTTTGCTATTTGATTCATCGATTCGCCCTTTTGGCGGGAATGTGACTTATTCGTTGTTTAATCACCCATGTGCGCGTTGAGCTCGGCAGGGGGACTACAATGGCATATGTGTAAGTAGAAATAAACAACGTAGGGAGAAGAAGAGGAAGCGCTTACCGGTGACTTGATGTGCAAGAAGAACGAGTACGAGGAATCGCTTTCATTGTCAACTGGAATGAACCCGGAATAAGCTTCCAGCTTGTCGCAAGGTGGCGGCAAACCACACGCGGCTGCTTTGTTTAATCTCGTTCAGTCTTTCTGGCCTTACATTGTCGCTCGTCGCTCGTAACACAAGATCGTCCGTTTTCGCTCTAAATGAGGTCAGAATAAAATGAAATTAACTTTGTGCACTAATTATCGGGTTTCTATGTCCCACCAAAAAAAAAAAAAACATGTTATGATCACAGGAGGACGTCGTTGTGGAGGGCTGCGTAAATATAAACCACCTAGGGTTTTTCAACGTACACGCACATCTTAGCACATGGACTTTTAGGCATTTCCTCCTCACTGAAATGCAGCTGCCGCAGCAGGAAATAAATTTGTCGTGTTCTTTATTTGTATTAAAAATTGTTTTGAATCTGTAAATGGCCTATTTTACTCTTTACCTTGATAGTAATGGTTTTGCTGTTTTGTATGTAGATCTCAAAATTATTCATTCAGGGCTAAATAAATCAATGTTTTTTTAAATATACCATGGTGACTAACGGAACAGAAATTAAGGCTTCAGATATAGAACATTGCTGCTGAATTGGTGTGACCATAAATTCTTATTCATTCATTCACAAAACTTTATTTGTGTCCTGAAGCCCGGTCTTTTCAGACCGTCGGACCGAGCCTTGTGGCGTCATCGTGGGCCTTATGGAATGCTTCGACTAAAAAAAAAAACACATATACAGGCGTAATGTATGCGGAGAACTCACGCTGTGAGGTGTCATACTGTGTGGCAGAATCGGAGAATCACGGTGGCTAATATACCATGTGACCGGTGTGACGCCCACCAGTTCTCGCCATTGTGAAGCGGTGAACCGTAATTAATGGTCATAATCAGTCACCGCATTGAGAAAGCATGCAGCTGGGTTGGTGCGCGTCTTCCCTTATGGATGCATAGTGGCACTTAGCTATTAAATGCGAAGCATTTTTTAGAAAACTTCACCAACTTTGAGCCTATATCTATCTATCTATCTATCTATCTATCTATCTATCTATCTATCTATCTATCTATCTATCTATCTATCTATCTATCTATCTATCTATCTATCTATCTATCTATCTATCTATCTATCTATCTATCTATCTATCTATCTCTATCTATCTATCTATCTATCTATCTATCTATCTATCTATCTATCTATCTATCTATCTATCTATCTATCTATCTATCTATCTATCTATCTATCTATCTATCTATCTGTCTGTCTGTCTGTCTGTCTGTCTGTCTGTCTGTCTGTCTGTCTGTCTGTCTGTCTGTCTGTCTGTCTGTCTGTCTGTCTGTCTGTCTGTCTGTCTGTCTGTCTGTCTGTCTGTCTGTCTGTCTGTCTGTCTGTCTGTCTGTCTGTCTGTCTGTCTGTCTGTCTGTCTGTCTGTCTGTCTGTCTGTCTGTCTGTCTGTCTGTCTGTCTGTCTGTCTGTCTGTCTTGCCACCTATGGCTTTTAGCTCTCCTGCCGTTTCGAGAGTGGTATCGATACCGAAATCGGTATGGAATAACATTATTACGGTCTGAGGAGCATAAGTGATAGTCACGACATGAAAATCATGAAATGTGTGTCACGAATGTCATGATTTACATTTCATGGTCTTGCTGCTCTTGTGGTGGTTCCGTTGGCATGGCATATTGAAAAACTGGTGTGGTATGAGATGAGTGCATGGCGAATATAGGTGATGTGCCCTGACATGGAAATCATGACATGCGTGCCTGTAAGATCATGACAACATGTCACGCTCATGGTGCGCTGGTTTCGCTAGCTTCACATACACCAAATTTGGCATTACGTGACGCGAATGGAAGATGAAGGTATATGACTGGTGCAAACATAATGATCATCACATGTTCGTCAAGTAAGAACATGACTACAAGCCATGCTCATGACGCGCTCACGGCCGTTTCGCTAGCTTCACATATACTAAGTTTGCTAATACGGGAGGTGAATGGATGACGAATATATATGACTTGTGTGTTAGAAGTGCAACAGTGACGCCGTCTCAAGCTTTTCCACCCCACTCAACGAAGGGTTGATCGCAAAGCTACCGTCGAGTTCCTCGTAACCCAGCCACAAAAATTGCCTGGCCCACCTTCAGGACAGCGTCGTGCCTTTAGCTTCCGATTGGCCACCGATTCCAGTGGCAGGTTGAGTGGCCCTGCTCTCAGTGCTCTGCTCCCACTCCTCAGTGCCCTGCCCCTCTACTCTTGTTCTTTCAATGAAATTCGCCACAAGCCGAACTGCCTAGTCAAAATCTCATTTCATATCCCACTCGCATCACTTCAGACACCTCTGCATGCTTGGATCATGTCCTATGCAACTTTAAACCTGTCAGTTCCCTTTCAGGAACATACGACATTCCTGTAGCTGACCACTTGCCAATAGCATTCCTATATCGCCTCGGCAACAACCACATAACCAGCAATAATTTTCATGGCTATACTACACGGCTTGATTACGACAGGGTTTCGCAGCTGCTCTCTGCAGCCAATTTTGAGGACCTTAACGGTATGGATGTTAGCGAACATTG
>WOVY01005959.1:0-13721 GCA_013436015.1 Rhipicephalus annulatus | reverse complement strand
CCCAGCTACAAGTTTTACTTCCCCCCTAAGGTCGCTGCTTTTAGTTTCCCCGACGTGGACTGGGAGACCTTCCTCTCGCCATGTCCGTGGTGCTACCCCTATTAGATCGGGGAAAATGACCTGGGGAGGGTGAGCGTGACCGGAACCCAGGAGAAACGTCTCGCGGGATCGTCGCGCTCGTTTCAAACGTTGCGTCTTTCGTCGAAATAGCGCCGAGGGGTAGTGGACGGAAATCCTTGATACCCGGCAACGCGATGAGGACAATACCGCACGATGTGGCCTGCTTCCCCACAATGGAAGCACAGGGGCCTGTAGTCAGGGGTACGCCATATGTCGGTTTTGCGGAGTGGGCGTCGCATCGGCGTCGACGTTTCCCTATAGTACCAAGGCACTGTCGGCGGCTGTTGCTGGTGGTACTGCTGAGGTGGCGGCACGTTAGATCTAGGCTGTCGACGGAGAATATCTGCATATGTTGGCCTAACAATGTCAGTGTTCGGCTCGGGAAGTGAAAGCGCTTGCCTTATTTCTTGGCGAACAACTTCTGTGACCGACGCAATCGCGCAGTCATTTGGTGTGGCAGCGAGCTTCTTCACCTCTTCTTGTACAATTTCGCGTATCAGGTCACGCAAAGAACGCTCGTCAGGTGTCACGGTGGTCACGGTGGTTGCGCTGATTTGTCCGCTGTTGTTTGGACGGTCGTACTGGCGGTACCGTAGCTGTAGTGCGCGTTCTATGGCGGTCGCCTCCTTCGAAAATTCGTCGACGCTTGAAGGTGGGTTCCGTACGAGACCAGCAAACAGCTGCTCTTTAACACCACGCATGAGGTGGCTGATCTTTCTGTTCTCGGACATATCGGGATCGGCTCGATGAAAGAGACGAGCCATGTCCTCAACAAACATTGCAACAGACTCGTTGGGCTTTTGTATCCGTGATTCAAGGAGTCGTTGTGCCTGCTCCCGCCTTTCGGTGTTTGCGAAGGTGTCCAGGAACTTCCGCCGGAACTCGTCCCACGTTGACCAGACGCGATTCGTGAACCACGTGCGAGCCCCGTCTTGAAGAGGGAAATACACGTACCCCAACTTCTGTGCGGCGTTCCACCCGTTAACGTTGGCTGTGCGCTCGAACTCCTCAAGCCAGTCATCTGCGTCCTCATATGTGTTGCCATGAAAGTCCACAGGAGTTTTAGGGGTGAAAACAGTCACCTGTGTCGTGCTTGGGCTCGTCATGGTGGGGCAACTGCTTCCGGCGCGGTCATGTTTTCCGTCCAAGGACCGAACTCTGGGCTCAGGCCTAACAGGCGGCGGGCTGGCGCGGTGAACGGGTGTTTCGACGAGCGGAAGTCTTTGTGGACTAGATCCCGGGCTGTTGGAAGGTGTGCTGGACATGTACCCAGCTCCTCCACCAGTGTCACGACGCAGACACAGCAGGAGTTCGATATAGAAGAGCTCACTTTAATTAAAAATGAAAGGCGCTCGGAAAGAGGACCGGGCAAGAGCTTCGTCTTCTTCTCTGGCTGTGCGAGCTCTCCACTGCAGGTTGAATGCGGCAATAAGAAGAAAGAAAAGTGGATGAAAAAATTACCAACTGTGAGCAGGAATCGAACCTACGACCTTCGAATTACGCGTTCGATGCTCTAATCACTGACCTATCACAGCGGCCCTCCCTCCATCCACTTTTTTTTGGTTTATCTGTGAATTTAGAAGTAGGAGTGACAGTCAGCGCCATCTACTACTTCTAAATTCACAGATAAACCCAAAAAAGTGGATGGAGGGAGGGCCGCTGTGATAGCTCAGTGGTTAGAGCATCGAACGCGTAATTCGAAGGTCGTAGGTTCAATTCCTGCTCACAGTTGGTAATTTTTTCATCCACTTTTCTTTCTTCTTCTTTACATTCCATTGGTTCTAATAACTTCCCCTGTACATTCCTTGGCATTACTGTCTGTTATATCTCATTAATATTGCGTTAAAACACGGAAAAACGAGCCCTTAGGTATACACTTCTTTCCCTTATATATACATATATATATATATATATATATATATATATAGATATATATATATATAGATATGTGTGTGTGTGTGTGTAGAAAAGGTGGAAGCTGCATGTGCTGAACAAAATTGTCCAACTCAGAAATGTTAGCGTTTTGCGATATTGCTTGCCTGATTAGTTCTCCCCTCTTGTTCTGTACTTAAACACATCATGGTTTTTAAGTATAATGTTGTATTTTTATCTAAAGAATTGATATATTTGCATCGTTGTTTTAATAAAACAATTCCTCTATTGAGAATAAGCAACTGCTATTTTTGTCTTATTTCAACCAGAGAAACACCAAACTAGGCTCTTCTAAAGGTCTGCTGGCACAAGCGTTCGATGGTCGTATGTTGCGAATAAGTGGTTGGATGCACAATTATTTTACTCACTAGTCTCAGTAAACTGCAAATGCGAGCGAGTTAAAAAAAAGTTAATCTCAAAAAACGTGCCCACCTGCACGAATGAAACGATAAAGTACAGCAACTGGATGAAATACAGCGCGCCAAAAATGCTTTGTTTGTCAGCTGCTCTGCTTATGATATAGGCTGTGAAGAATCATTTGGAAAGATTCGGTATGTTCGTGAGCCATCTGAGCACAAAATGTCTTACTACACTTTTCTCCGTTTGCTGTGCTCAACTTACCACGTGCACGCCGCCCCCTGGTAATTGGTCGATGATGAGAGATGACTTATGCGTGGTGTCATGATACAAGTTTTTTTCGAGTTCTTCACCATTTAGCTGTGCAAAGAAACATCATAAAAGTATAACGTACAAATCAACAGTAATACTTCCCGTACAAACTGTTAGAGGATAAGACCATAAGATCAGCTGTCGATTCAAAGTTAACTTGACTGGCGCTCTGCAGGTAAACAAAATCACTGTGGCGAGAAAGTCAAAATAGAGCATAATGACAAGCATACTTTAAATTGTTATTTAATAGATATAGAACTCAATCAGAAAGATTGAAAAGATGCGGCTATAAAAACATGCAAATAACGATACCTAAAAGTTTCTATGCCTTAATGTATGCACCAAGCATAGATTTGGCATTCATCATGCCTGATAAACCAGAATGATGACTGTATCTATCTCATGTCTAGGAAGTTCATAAACGAAACTTCACAAATTTGCCCTTGCTAATTCAAAAGATATATACTCCTTCTCACAATGTGTACTGCTAATAACGCGCACAGGGCCCTTAGCAGATATTCAAGTATTTTTCACGGCATCAGAGTCACTGTACAAAATCTACTTAGTGAGCACATAAATTTGTTGTAACTCAAACGCACGCTAATGTCTGAATTAAAATGCAAACATTGAGAATACGTTTCTTTGTTTGACCCAACCTTAGGCGTAATAAAACCAGTGGATAATGGGATCGTTTAGAGTATAGGAGGCGTTTTGTACTGAATTATGTGAATTGTATTGCAGGAATTGCAGTAATGGACATGGAAAGAAACTAATGTGCACGAAAAACTGTTTGTCAGCAGCAGAGACCAAACATGCAACTTTCTGAAGACCTGCTCGGTGCTCATTTCAACTGATCAACATAGTGGTCATCAACCCATCCTCTCATGGTTTCTTAAGTGCAATCAGCCCTCCGAGTTTCTAATAACTTTATTTCTTCAGTACACTTTTCCGGGGGTTTACCAAGTAAATTAGGACCAAAATTGTGCCGTAAATGTGACTCCTGCAGACTAAACTTTATCAATACCAAATGTTTCGCTGTAGGTCATTTGATCGTCACATGTAAAAAAAGAACTTGACTGATATCTTCTTCATAGGAAACAGTATACCACGAAAACAAAACGTGTCCTCACAAGAATAGCTGAGCGTTTTACTGTGTTTTGACATATCTGAGCTTGGGTATTGTCTATGAGTTTTTGGCAGCGATATTTGTTCGTCCTGCATTGGTTCGTCCTCATCCTTACAACTAACATTCATGATGATGATTGCCCCATTGTGGTAGCTAAGTTTTCATACGCCTGGAGATTGCATATTGCGAACTCCGTGCCAATATATCATAAACAAAAAATAAAAAGTCCGAGTTTCGCTGCAATGGTAAAACAATGTATGCAGCAGCAACATATTGGAATGTCACCTGGAGAACTGCATGGAGTTTGAAACTAGAAGCGTCCTTTTCAAGCACAAAGGACACGAACAGTACATAAACAGGAAGACCATGAAATAATAACTCCCACAGCTCCACACTGGAAGGGGGCTCAACAAGCACAAAAAAAGGACGTGGGAAATCAACGCACAAATATACGCAGTATGAGCGCGGGCTAACAAGTGCCACAAAGTTTATTTCTGTGTGTTTGAGAAGCGCGCTTCTTCTGCAAATGCCACCGCATCAATGAGTGGATAGCACTTTGTGTGCTCTGTAACTGCGCGTAAGCTTTGCGGTCAAAGCACAAAGCGTTCAAATCATGCAAAGCACCACCCTTACGAGATCAACTCGCACGCCCAGGCGACCACTTCATATGGAGTCTAAGTGCTTCTGTATACGTGTGTTGCAACGAGTCGGTCAAATACCTTTAAAGTGTACCCTCTGCACACGTTGCGCCATCTGACTGGTAATGACAAGAACACGTTCAAGCGCTTTCGCACTCTGCGCACCGACAGCGTCGGAGTGAATAAACGACCATTCCAAAAGTTACCTCCCATCTGGTTCATGAGGCGTCGTTGTCGCATTGTTTACGTAAAAACTACGCCCTCTTGTCGAACGATCTTCAACAAGCTTCATTTGAAAACGGGTTACATGCGTCACTCTAGCAACGTGTCGTTTGCCTCCTTAAGCTTTTTCTACCCGTTTCGCCAACGTAAAACACATAGCAAAGGCCACATCGCACTTGTTTATGGTCCCGCTTCAATCATCGGCAGCTGTACGACCTTTACGTTTCCCGAACACATGACAAGTGAATGCAAAGTTCTTCGAACAGTATCTGAAGCAGCTTGAGCCGAGGGAATAGTAAAAATAAATGTCGTCTTCACTCGTGATGCCCTCGCCATTCCTCTTCGCATGCGCGTGTCGATATTGTTAACAAATGTCGTACGATACAAGCATCGTTCCAGTGCTTCAACGTTTGTCGCTTGTAGCATACTATGGTGCGAGAAAATGAGTGGTTTTCAGGAAGTGCTGGAGTTAAGCCCTCTATTAATTTTATACGTACTGGGTTCGATAAAGTCTAATTTTGAGCACCCGCATAACTTCGAACATTTTCATGAAATAATTTATATCATTTGGTTCATGATCTAATACTTATTTTATATTATAAATAAAAAAGTAATAAAGTTACTTTTTCTCAGTAACTGTAACACCAACAGGTCGCCTTTGGAATCTCTTTAAATATAACTGCGCTACCTTCTGGCTTAGGTAACTGTTACACTGCTACTGTTATTGCGATAGCAATTATGTAGGCACTCTCCGCTGGAATTCGCTGCCGGTGTTGACGTCATTCACCGTATATGTATACGTATCTACACAAATGTAAGCGCAAAAAATAAATAATTGATAAAAAGACTCCGGCGCGCGTAATCTAGCCTAGGACCTCCGAGTCGTGAATGCGAGGCGTTAACCACTATATGCCACTGAGGAGCACGTCCTTCAACGTTCAAACGGCAAGCTATTTATATTTGCCAATTACTGCTTTTGATGGGCATCTCGAAAAGGGGGGGGGACTATTGTGTTTCAGCATTATGAGAAAAATAATCATAAGATGAACGCGCACTTTCGATCATCTCCAACGCGTACTTTGGCCCGCGGAGAGGTGGGAAGTGCACGCTCTCTTTAGCGCGCCCTTAGGTCGTGTTGGGGAGGATCGTAAGTATTGGCTGGCGTCGAGCTTTCAATGGAACAATTTTGTTGTAGTTACCGGGAGCACAAAGGTCCCTGCAAGTGCTGCACACTCTCCGTTTACGAAAAGGGCGTGCTTCTCAGACGCAGCAAAGTAACAACTGGTAGGCTTATTTGCGTTCATCAGCATACCTGTGAGTACGTTTCGTGCGTCATTTGTGCGTGAGAAACGCCGGGCACGTTTCAATCTGCTTGCCAATCTGCGCGTGACCTTACAATTTGTTGCTATCACGTTCACTGCTTCGCCTAAGCGGCAAAGCTGTGACTTTTTGACTGATAGTGTACCAATTACTAGCAACAATTGCTTGATGGTGCTCACACTGTACGAAACATTTTCGGTGCCAGACTGTCAAGTGTGCCTATTGGAGGCTAGACGATAGTCCGTTACTAGGAAAAGCTCTTAGGTGCATGACCTTCAAATACATACCCCCTGAAAGCCACACGAGCCCTTTATTGTTCTTGATGGCAACATCGCTAGGTTACGTGATGTGAGACTCTGCACTGTGCGTGTTGTGTGCAATATGGTTCTCCTACTGTTTTTTTTTTTCTCTTTCGCTTTCATTGGCTTGATTCCCTCTCTCCACGTATAGGCTAAAAACCTAAACGTTATCTACTTAACCTCTCTACTTTTCTTATATCATTTCTTTCTTCTGTGCCTGATGTTCAAGAGCACGTGAAGCAGAAAATGTTCAGTGCACGGTGTTCATGCTGGTAAGACTTCTGGTCCTGTTCTGATTGTAATTATATACTGCATGTAAAAACTAGTATTGCACAGATAACTTTGAGCCAAATCATTTCATTGCCTTGTTTGCGGGAACCATGAAGCCATGAGCACCAGCATCAAGGTAAAGTTCTCCTACTCGATAACCATAGTATTCTTAGTAAAGAATACCGTGATGGCACGAGATCTAGACTTATAGTATAGCGCCCACAGAGAATCGGCAGCCGAACAAGATGGCTGAATTGCCTCTCGCGCAAGCGTCTAACGCGCAGGCGTCTTCGTCCTCTTTGCAAAGTGCTACGCTTGCTCCTGTCGATGATGCACCGTAACATCACTCCCCCGCGGCTGAAGCGCCGACACGGCGCTGTACGGCGGCGATGAACTAGTAGGGTGATACGGTTTGAGTCTGTAAATGTGGACAACGTACATCTGGAGTGAGGGGGTCTAAGAGGCCTTGTTTAGGGGTGTGATCTCGTAGCTCACGTCACTGAGTTGTCGTAACACCTTCTAGGGGAATGGTAGTGTAGTAAGTAGCTTCTCTGATAAGCCGACTTGGCGATGGTGTCCAGAGAAGTACCAGAGACCCCGCCGAGAAGTGCACGCTTTGGTGCCTACTATCATACTGGTCTTTTTGGTACTCTTGCGACAATTGCAGCCGATCATGGGAAAGCTGACGCGCTGAACGGGATCGAGAAACGACATCGCTGGCGTACTCAGTAGGGGGCAATCGACAATGGGGCAGCCGAAGGAAGGAGCATGTCAAATAATAACGCTGGATGTCGGCCAAATATCAAATAAAACTGGAAATATCTAGCTGTGTCGTGCCGTAAAGTGTTGTACTCAAACGTGACAAAGGGGAGTGCTTTGTCCCAGTCACGGTGATCTGGTGAAACGTACAAAGATAGCATCTGCGTCAGCGTTCGGTTCAGACGCTCGGTCAATTCATTTGTCTGTGCATGATAAGCGGTGGTAAGCTTGTGCTCAGTTGAGCAGGCGCGGAGAATGTCATCCACAACACGCAAAAGGAAGTACCTACTTCTATCAGTAAGCAGCTGCCGCGGAGCGCCGTGATGAAGAATGACTTCATACAAGAGAAAGTCTGCGACGTCAGTGGAACAACTTGTCGGCAGTGCTTGAGTGATCGCAAAGCGCGTGGCGTAATCTGTGGCGACTGCAACCCATTTATTTCCGGAAGTGGACGTAGGAAACGGATCCAACAGGTCAAGGCCAACACCGAAAAATCGTTCCGTTGGTATGCCAAAGGGCTGTAGGAGTCCAGAGGGTAGCGCAGAGGCGTTGGCAGCGGTCGCAAGCAGTACGTAGCGAACCACAGAACTATAGAGTCTGGGCCAGAAAAAGCGACGTCGCACACGATCGTAGGTATGAGAGATGTCTAGGTGACCGGCTGTAGGTACGTCGTGTAGTTGTTCGAGAAAGCTGGTACGCAGGTAATGGGGAAGAACGAGTAGTCATACCGGGCCATCGGTGTTGAAGCTCCGACGGTACAGAATGTTGTCGTGCAGTTCGAACAGGTGAACGGAAGGGTCTGTTGTAGCAGAGGACAGACGCTTGATGATGGAGAGTAACGATGGGTCACGTCGTTGTTCGGTGGAGATATCACCCAAACCGTGGATGGAAAGCACGGAGGTGTCTGATTCAAGGCCTGTCAAGGCGGGCGTTTCAACCGGATGACGTGACAATCAGTCTGCGTCTGTGTGCAGGCGTCCCGACTTGTAGTGGACCACGAACGAGTATTCTTGCATGCGCAGCGCCCAGTGACCGAGACGTTCAGATGCGTCCTTTAGCGATGAGAGCGAGCAGAGAGCCTGATTGTCAGTAACAACGTAAAATGTTCAGCCATACAGGTAAGGCCTGAAATTTGCCATGGCCCACACTAAAGCTAGGCATTCACGCTCAGTGATAGAGAACTTCCGTTCAGCAGGAGAAAGAAGACGACTGGAGTAAGCAATCACGCGGTCCTTCCCGTGCTGTCGTTGGCCGAGGACCACCCCAATGCCATGGCCACTGGCATCGGTCCAAAGCTCTGTAGTTGATGCAGGGTCGAAATGGGCTACTAATGGTGGCGTAGTCAGCAGATGCATAAAATCTGAAAAGGCGTCCGCTTCATCTACGCCCCATGCAAAGGGAACGCTCTTCCTTAAGAGATCAGTAGGCGGTCGAGCGATGTCGGTGAAGTTGCGGACAAATCGACTAAAATGGGAACATAGCCCTATAAAACTTCGGACGTCTTTTGTTGAACGTGGTTCAAGAAATGCTTGTACTGCTCGCACCTTGTCGGGATCCGGTTTGAACACATGTGGCACGGACAAGGTGGCCAAGAATGGTGATTTGTTGACGTTCAAAATGGCATTTTGCAGAATTGAATTGGAGAGCGGCTCTTCGAAAAACATCCGGAACGGCTCGCAGACGTGTTATATGGCTGTCAAAGGTAGGTGAAAAGACGATGACATCGTCTAAGTAACATAAGCAGATGGACCACTTATATCCTCGAAGAAGGGAGTCCATCATGCGCTCGAAAGTTGCCGGAGCATCACATAGTCCGAACGGCATGACTTTGAAATGGTAGAGGCCGTCGGGCGTAGCAAAAGTGGTTTTTCTCGCGAACCATGGAGTCGACCGAAACTTGCCAATAGCCGGACCGAAGATTGATAGACGAAAAGTATTGGGCACCATGGAGGCAATCGAGGGCGTCTTCAATCCTGCCATCTTTCTTCTCAACGAGCACGACCTGGGAGGCCCAGGGGCTCGATGATGGTTCTATGACGTCTTTACTAATCATTTTGTCCACTTCATTCTGAATTACTTGGTGTTTTTTGTGACATATTCAATACAGACACCACCGTATAGGACTGGCATCACCAGTGTTGATCCGGTGAATCACTGCAGTTTGGCCGAGAGGGTGGTGGTCATAGTCGAAAATACCTCTATATGGTGTGAGCAGACGACGGAGGCCAACAGCTTGCTCTGGAGTACGATCGGGAGCAATCATCTTGTTAATGTCATCGGCAGGCAGAGTGTAATTGCAGCTAAGACAGGGGGTTGTAGCATCGGTGTCGAAACCAGTAACGTTGCAGCCGTCAAGCAGAGATAGAGTTGCCAAAGACATGTCTTGCGGAATAACTTGTGTCAACAGACTGACGTTGAATAGGGGTATAACCACTGTATTATCAGCGATGTAGAACAGTGTGAGTAGGGGCGACCTCTCGGGCCATTAGTACGTCGACTATAGGTGTGATGTGGTAGTCACAATCGGGCACATCACGTGAGCACGACAAAGTGACATATGTAGCAGCTTGCGGAGGCAAGCGAACGTGGTGATGAGAGCATAAACATGGAGAATCGTCAGCTAGAAAATCGGCAAGCTGCGGCAGCGCAAGCTGAAGAGCACCAGTGGCACAATGAATGAGCGCAGAATTACGTGACAGGAAGTCCAAGTCAAGTATTAGGTCATGAGGACACATTTCAATGTCGGCAAACTGAACGAATGTAGGATGACCGGCAATGAACACAAGGGCCGTGTACATTCATTGAACAGCAGGGGTCCTCCCATCAGCAACTCGAAGTGTGGGGGAAGCGGCAGGCGTGAGCACTTTATGTAGGCGTCGGCGAAGGTTCGCGCTCATTACAGAAACGTGCGCTCCAGTATCTATAAGGGCCGAAATAGCCACACCATCAACGTGAACGTCTATCAAACTTTGTCTCGCCGGAAGCGTCAAGATTTGGGGAGGGAGTCGAAAATGCAGCGTCACCTCCGGGTGCTGCACCGTTTAGTTTTCCGGGTAGGCAGGAGCGGGGTGGAATGGGAATGACGGCCTGTGAGTCTGTGGTGAGCGAGACGACTGGCGACGTCCTGGAGGCGAATGCGACTGACGACCATGCAGTGACAGAGATCGGCTGTTGAATCTTCTGTAGTTGTTTGACGAAGACGTCTGCGCAGCAGATGCAAAGCGGGTGCTGTCCTGTCGGTAGTGAGGTTCAGATGACGTCCGAGGTGGGGAGGACCTGTTGTAATTGCAGTAACGGACGGCATAACCAATACGGTGTCAATGAAAACAAATTGGTCGATTGTCAGTGGTTCCCCACGCAGAGGGGTCGCGAGATCGGGCCGTAAACTGCAGCTCGTGGTAGGACGAGGTTGGACGCCATGGAGCTCTTTGCGGGTTCGGCAAAACACACACCAAGCGAATAACTATGCTGCCGAGTTCTTGGCGGATGATGGCTTGAACCATGTTAGTTGTGAGTGGGGTCGTGTCACTTGCAGCAGTGTGAGCCGGAGCAGGGACAATGGCTTCAAGTTCGTGCCGTACAGTTTGGGTCACTTGATCTGATGAAACTAGAGGTGGCGGCTGTGTTCTGGCATGGTCTTCAAAAGACTACGTTGCAGCCATAATTGGAAGGCGGGCAAACACGCTGTAAATCCGCTGGCTCTTCGCTTGCTCAAAACGCTGACATTCCTTTATAATGGCGTCCACTGTAGAATAATTTTTGCAGATGAGGAGGTTGAATGCGTCGTCCGCAATACGCAGTATGTCCGACCTTGTCAGCCTCCGGCATCTCGGCATTCGCTTTGCGACCCAATGCCAACACATCTTCTATATACAAGACGTACGACTCTATTGAGGTCGGCGCCCGAGACGCGAGCATTTTGTTCATGGCCATTTTTCTTCCAATCGGCTTCCCGAACAGGTCCAACATTTTCTCCCTGCACATTGCCCTACTCCCAAGTTGTGCTTCATGGTTCTCATACCACGATTTGGCAGTTCCCCTCAGATAGAACAACAGGTTTGCAAGCATAAGAGTCGAGCCCCATCGGTATCTAGTACTCACACGTTCGTACCCTGCTAGCCAATCTTCAACGTCCACTTCATCTGGATTGCCAGAACCGCTAAACGTGCCAAAATCCCACGGGGGTTCGAGCACGAAAGTTGTGGTCGCAGGAAGAGATGTAGTCGCCACATCGTCTCCAGCCACAGGAGCACCAGGAGCAGATGCAGACGCCATATTTTCGTTCATTGTTGCCAAACGAATCTTCAAACGACGGCGGCTGCGAAGTTCCGTTGCGAGGTGGTTACCCAGTGCGTCCACCAAATATGACGGGGCGAGATCTAGGTTTATCGTATAGCGTCCGCAGAGAATGGGCAGCCGAACAAGATGGCTGAGTTGCCTCTCGCGCAAGCGTATAACGCACAGGCGTCTTCGTCGTCTTTGCAAAGTGCCACGCTTCCTCCTGTCGATGATGCACCGTAACAATATGATTACTCAAAGCGAAAACTCACAGTAGATTTTATAGTAAAAAATATTATTCCTACAACAATTATAATTGAAGTCGGGCATCAAGGGTCATCACAATATGATAGAATGCGGTGTCGCTTCGAAGAAAAAAAATGGACCATATTGCCGCCATTCATTCATCGTGTTTTTAGGTGTACTTTAAATAGCAGTTTAATATAGCAGTTTAATATAGCAGTTTATTGTAGCAGTTTAATAATAAAATACCAACTAGTGAAATCCCATACTTTACTTCATTACTCGAATGTTTGTTTAATGCGAAGCTGATCAAAAAACTTCGAGTTTTAATGAAATAATGAAACGTAAAATAAGTGGAGCAGTTAATGACGCAAATTAGGCTAGCAAAATACAAATTGTGTTCACAAGCTCGTCACAATGTCACCACAAAAGGAAAAATGGAAATACGGGCAACATGGTGCTCCTGTCGTCACGTCTTCTTGTGTCTTTATGTTTGGTTGTATAACTATCTACTTGATGAAGCGAGTACGTTGGTAGCACCGCTTTCTGATTTATATTTTAAAAATGACGTCGCATTGAAAACAGGCCTAATTTAGCACTGTACGCTAAGCATACTTACCCTTTCTTGATGTTCAGTGTTTTCAGCTTCCATTCGGTAAGATTTTTGCTGTTACAGTTTCTGTTTTGTAGTCGCTAAATTGTTCATGTGTTTGTAACCATTTGGAGGCATTTATGGAGTTTTCGATATAATCCTGGAGCATTACAGGTTTCTGTTTTGCAGCCTTCATAACTAAACGCGGTGCACACAGTTAGATGTGTGGACATAATTCGCACTGCACTGCACTTTGCTGATATAAATGTGGTACTAAAGGTGTGATATAGCTGGAGTTCATGTGCAATGTATCGCATCTTTCGTGATAATATTATGAAAATTATTTAGGAAGCATGCATTCTGTATTTGCTGCTTGAGTAGGACGCACATAACACTGTGTGAAGCATCTACGATTATCTCTGATAATATTGGGAACAACTTGCAGCAGCCTCTTCAAATGTCATTGGTATTCTTACAATTTCTGTATAAGAGTCTTCAGAAGATGTCCATACAAATTTGAAATCCTTTGCCAGCATAGAGCTTTTCTCAAGAACAAGGGTCAGACCATCGTAAATTTGCAAGATAACTTGACCATTTTCATCCCTGGATTCCAAAAGCTTTGGGTACACAATGAAACCTGCAAAACAAATAGAGGTGCAATGGCGGGCACAGAGTTCCTGACACCTCCCTGCATTTTTATATTAGCATTCGCTATTCGTTGCGCTGTATCAGGTAATGTACGCAGTGTCACTCAACGTTACTGAGAATTGTTTCATACTGTAACTTTATGGAAGATTTGCGCCATTTCAGAAAATAAACCAATGAGAACCTTCATCCTCCTGGCACTTGTAGCTGGGTATATCTAAATATAGTGAAACTAAATAGGTTATTAGGTGACATGCATCAGCTTTTCTCAGGCTAGGAGAATCTGTGCGCAGTCCACTTCAATACAATCCCTCACACTCAGCAACAGAAAATACATTTGACAGTCGCCCGCTCGCAGCGCATACTACCTTCTCGCCTGATGTCTACACTTCACAGGCATTACGTTTATGGAAACCCATGCAAACCAACGCGAGAAGCAACTTTATTATAAAATAAATACATACCTGAGCAATAATTTTTGATAAATAGGCTGAGAAATACGTATCGGCAGACTGCTGCAAATACCGCGTCGTAGCTTTTGCTCTGTACGGGAAGCATAAGGCTGACTTCATAGCCGTTCAATGCAGGAAATCGTCAGGCCTGTCCTT
>WOVY01005958.1:0-18587 GCA_013436015.1 Rhipicephalus annulatus | reverse complement strand
TCACGGCGGCTGTTGACTAATCATGGGTCAATGCAGCCGTAGTACAGCTGGTTGTTTATCAATATATTAAATTACGAAGCGGATTGTTGCTGGCCCACTACTGTAATTGGAAGCCCGCATTGAACTTTTTTTCCTTTTTCTTTTTAACAGCAATTGTTCCTCGTTCATCCCGCCACCAAAAAACTATTATCTCCTATACGGGTATACGCGATATAGAAATTCGGTGCGTCCTGCTAGTCACGATTAGTTCACTAAAAGTGGAAGACGGTATAACAGTAATCTTAACAAATAGGAAATGGCTACGAAGCGACCGATGGTGGGCCAAGACCCCGAGCATACGTAAAACGAGAGAGTACTATAGGGAACGTATAGGTAACAGCGGCTGCGAAAAGACCCCGAAGCGATAGAAGGCGTACGCAAACGACGACTTGCTCGTGTCGCATCACCGGACTCGAACCTCCATGCGCTGTCAGTCTTCAAAAGTCTCCAAAGGCTGTTTCATAACAAAACTTAACGAATAAATATTCACATACAGGTTATGCAGGTTATAAACTGCGAAAAACATATTCAAGGACTATGAAACGCATGTAGAACAAATAACTCGTGGTTCGTAAGAGTATAATAATATGGTTGTCAGGGGAAGGAAAACGCCGTTGATTTATGCCTTATAATGTTATTTTGTTTATGTAATAATCCTCGTAAGCTGTTTAGATATCTGTAACGTTTTCAACGTCAGCATATTGAAATGAATACAATGAAAGGGGCAGCGAGTTCTCATAATTATGGCATATGAGAACCTACAATTCGCTGATCAACTGTCGAGTAACTATCAAGTTTTCAGATAAATAAATTATCAATATAAATTGACTTCGCGTTCAGGTGGTGGTTGTAGTGGTTAGAAGAGGAAAAAGGCACCTAATTTCTGCAGTCCGGTAGGGAGCACGGCGCAGTGCCTATGCTTAGTTTCTAATTCCACAGTCGTGTTGGTGCCCTCCTTTCTACAGCGTATTCGCTGTCACAAAAGACGTATTTTAAGAACGCAAGTATATGCAAATGTAACATCTGCGGTCCACTGTAGTAAGAAGAATTCGATCACGGGGATACTCACGTAATTTACTCTAAAGGGTCACCCACTATTCAGTCATCCATGGCAAAAAAATTTTGTGACACTTCACGTTCTTTCTTATTCACAGTACTTCGCCATCTTGCTCATCGTCTTGATCTTCGAGATCGCTGTCTTGGGTTTGGCGTTCGCCTACGCCAACAGTTCAGCGGTAAGTTGGGGCTCTGCCCTTAGCTAATATAGCCATGTCATTATTAATGTTTTAGATGCCTACAACGTATTATTGGGCATTTTCTAAGCATTTATCCTAGGCATTATTTCGCATTGTTTCAACACGACCTACAAGCAACTTCTCTTGGTACGAACGCCCCAAAAACATGCGTTCTTAGATAAGAGGAAACTAGTTAATAACGCCCGTGCGCTGCTTTTTTTTTTAATGAGAAATTCATGAATACGGGATGTCTCTGAAGGCGACGTTTAGACAAGCTGTCTTCTTCTCTCCTTTAAGTTGAAGCCTTCAACAAGTCAGGTCCGTCTTTAAAAATTTCTCAGCCCTTCAAACCTCAAGAACCTTTGTCATATTCTTTTTTTTTACAATACACGTGCACGATTTACCTTATATGTGACATGAAAAAAGCCAAAGGTGCGTATATATTACTGCCACTGTCTTCGGGATTGTACATCGTTTACGGCTAACCTCTTTCTTCGTATACTAACATTTCCATTCACTTCGTTCAATCGTTCTCGTAGTGCGCTGTTTATATGTATTTACTTTTATTATATATCACGTATTCGAATTTGTAAGCTGCCTATTCTTTTGCTGAAAGCTCATGAATGGCTGGAGAAGCCAGCTCAATCAATTGGCCTCCCGTAACCTACCTTTCACATTACGTCGTTTTAACTTGTCTCCCGCAGATGGAAGAAGCAATGAACAACCAATTCAAGGACATAATCACGGGTGGCCGCCGGGACAAGGAGTCCTGGCAGCAGGAGAAGGACATGAACATGGTGCTCTACGTGCAAGCTGAAGTAAGCGTCAGTGAGTGAGTGAGTGAGTGAGTGAGTGAGTGAGTGAGTGAGTGAGTGAGTGAGTGAGTGAGTGAGTGAGGTTTGGGTTTCTTGATTCTCTGTGTTTTCACGCCCGGTGTTTCACCATGAATGCAAGCAAGCTTGCTCAGCTAATATGACCCCTCCAGGATAAATCCACGTGCATTTCTACCTCAGGAACGGTAGACGTTGTTTCTCACAGTTCCGTTGCTGTGGAGGACGAGGTGTCCAGGACTACATCGATAGTGGCTTGGACATCCCACCGAGCTGCTACGACAACCGTGACAACCAGCGGCCCTACCTCTTCGAAACGGTATGCCGTTACTTTTAATGCAATAACAACTCTGTGGACGCTCTTGGCGCGTTATTGCCGTCGGCGTCGCCGTGTGGTTCCGTCTAAAGTCATCAACCTGCGCGTTATGTGTTCTATGCGCGAGTAAAAGCGGAGAGGAAACGCGTCAGCCGTCTTTCATCGCGCTAAACGTAATGAGGAGGCTGTTGCGCCTTTGGGTAGCGTGGTGCGGACTCGGGCCATCCGAGTCCCCGGAGAGGACGAGTAGAGAAGCCGGAGAAGGAGAAAAAATGTTTATATACAGTATTTACATGGTAGCGTGGTACAACATGAAAAGAGAATCACCCACGAGCGCCTCTGCGCTAGCGTTTTTATACATCGTCCGCCTTCCCAAGATCCCTTGCAAGGAAAATTATGCGCAGGATACTCCAATGAGATCGTCGTCTTCCTCTCCGTCCCCGAAGAGGGAAAGCCAAACACCGCCTCCCTCTGAACCTAGGAAAGGGGCAAGGCATGTCCAGTTCGCTGTTTGGTGAGGGAGACCCCACGCGCTAGCGTGGCACCACAGTGAGATGACGTGGCATCCCATGCGCAAAGTCGCTCCTTGATGCCGCCAGGTTGACTCAAGCAATGCAGAATACCCCGTACAGCTGCTGGGTCGACGCTGCTTCGGAGTGTTGCTCTCGGCTGCTGACAAAAGCTTGGCCAACGACTTTTGTGTCAAGAGGAGCCGGCGACGTGGTTTTTCCCGATTGTCCGCGTCCGTCGCCGTCCCGGTGCAGGGTTGACTCATCAACAGCTGCCAGGTGCCAGCAGGCCCGCGAAGACCACGTGGAACTTGGGCGAGGCACAACAGCACCCCCGCCGCCAGATGATACATCGGGAGGGTCGAGTTGTTCCATGCAGCTCGGCCGGATCGATGTCGGCGACGTTCCGGCAAGGCTCTTGCTTTCTCGAAGGGCCTGGTCAAACTGGAATGCTCCAAGAGCTGGCCTCTGCGCACCGCTTCGGTGAAAAGTGGTGACAAGCTCCAAGAAACGACCTTTGTCAGCCACACACAATGCGACAAGCACCGCGTGCACGCCACTCTCATCGCCAGGCCTCAGATTTTACAAAGCAAACATCTTATCTTAATAACTTAAGCTCAAGGAAACAATGTGCATACCAATCGGGACAAGTGTCCAGTAACTCTTTCATACGTAATTCCATTTGGAATCGAGATAACATTATAATCAAGCTAAACAAGCAAACTGTAGAGCTCGGGACAACGAGGGAGTCAGTGAAAATTTCTCTACGCCCTCACTAACACATTGGAATAAAAAAAAAAGTACACATAAACTAGGTAAAGGTAAACAAAAAATCAAACAAACCTTCCGCGTCTTTTGACGAGTCAAAACGCTCGACTTAGGGCGTCTGCATTTGTATGAAGGCCACCTCTCTTGTAGCGCACCTCGAAATTGTGCTGCTGCAGTGCTATGCTCCATCTGAGCAAACGACCATTCTTAGGTGACATTTGGTGTAACCAGGTTAGTGGAGAGTGATCAGTTTCTATAATAAACTTAGAGCCAGCAACATAGCAGCCTAGTTTTTGTACGGCCCAAACAATGCAAGCACATTCTTTTTCCGAAGTGCTATAAGCCTCTTCCTTGCTGCTCAATTTGCGACTCAAATACAAAACCGGCCGCTCCTCTCCACTCTGGTCCGTCTGACATAGCACTGCTCCTAAACCGCGTTCGCTTGCATCACACTGAATAGTGAAAGGTTTTGCAAAATCCGGTGCCCTCAAGACGGGTTTCTCACTCAATGCGTGCTTCAGCTTCTGAAAAGCGTCTTCCTTCTTAGAGTCCCATTGAATGTTCACAGGTTCGGTCTTGCGTAAACTATCTGTCAAAGGGCTGGCAATCTCGGAGTAATTCGGGACGTAATGCTGATAGTAACCTGTGAGGCCGAGGAATGCTCTCATCTCGGTCTTAGTGCTGGGACGACGATAACCGACCACCGCGGCTACCTTGAGTTCGGACGGTCGACGACGCCCATTTCCTACAATGTGCCCTAAATAGCTTACTTCAGCACAGCCCAAATGACATTTCTCTCTCTTTACCGTAAGACCTGCATTTTTGATCCGTTCCAAAACCATCCGAAGGTGTTCAACATGGTCTTCCCATTTGTCCGAAAATATCGCCACATCGTCTAGGTAAGGCAGCGCAAATTTCTCGAGCCCGTGGAGAACCTTATCCATCAGGCGGCTGAAACAATACGGCGCGTTCTTGAGCCCAAAGCTCATCATCAAAGGACGAAAAGTGCCCAGGGGTGAGATAAAAGCAGCGTATCGACTCGCGCGCTCTGTCAAAGGGACCTGCCAATACCCCCTAACAAGGTCTAACGTAGAAATGTATTTCGCCTTAGACACTGTCTCTACCCTCTCTTCAATGTTAGGAATAGGGTAAGTCTGGTCGACTGTTACAGAGTTCAAGCGGCGATAGTCCACGCATGGCCTTGGATCACGGCCCAGAATCTCAACCAAAATCAAAGGCGAGGTGAAATCACTGTCTGCTTCGATGATAACACCTAGGTCGATCATGCGGCGAATTTCGGCCTCTAGTATCTCTCTCTGTCTAGGTGACACCCGATACGGCTTACAGCTGATCGGCTTGTTAACCGTCAGCTCAATGTCGTGCTTAATCACATCCGTTTTGCCTGGCTTCTCGGAGAAAACGGTAGCGAATTCCTGTACTAAAAGCTCTAAATCTTCCTTTTGAGCCTTACTTAGGGTGTTCCCTGTGTCTACCCTATCTGACAATGTGCTGCTGACCGTGCCATCGGAAAGACAAAGGATTTCCGCGCCCTCATCCTCAGGAACATTGAGTGCAAGGTTTACTACTGCTTTTCGTCGCATGTAGGGTTTCATTAGGTTACTGTGATACACTTTGGGGCATTTCCGGCCCCACTTTACCTCGTAGTTGGTGTCTGAAAGCACTGACATCACTGTCGCTGGTCCCTCCCATTGTACGTCCAGCTTGTTTTTTCTTGAAGGGCACAACAGCATCACCTCATCGCCCACTCTAAAGACTCGCTTTCGAGCTGACTTATCGTAACGGGCCTTGGAAAGCGCCTGTGCTGCGCGCATGTTGCTCTCCACCACTTCGCGTGTAGTCCCCAGTCGCCCCAATAAATCCAGTACATAGGAAACCACATTAGGGTCCTCCCCATATCCAGTCCATGACTCTCGTATCAAGTGCAGCGGACCTCTCAAGTTCCTGCCGTAGACAAGTTCAGCCGGGCTAAAACCCGTACTCTCGTGTGGGGCCGACCTCAGAGAAAACATCGCAGCTGGTATACACCCCTCCCAGTCACTTTTATGCTCAAAGCACAAAGCTCGCAAAACGCGTTTCATGACCGAGTGCATGCGTTCCACAGGGTTCGACTGTGGATGGTGAATAGAGCTATGCGCTATTTTTATCCCGCAGCGTTCTAGGAATGTAGTCGTAAGGCAGCTTGTGAACACACTTCCGTTGTCACACTGTATCTCCGAGGGAAAACCCACCCGAGAAAAAATAGACAACAATGCGTCCACCACGCATACTGAACTCAACTCTTTCAGTGCGATTGCCTCCGGGAACTTGGTGGCAACGCACAGCGCGGTCAGGACGTACCGATATCCTGATTTAGATGGAGGCAGAGGCCCCACGATGTCAATCACGAGCCGACGGAAGGGTTCTGTGATTATTGGCACTAGTTTCATTGGTGCCTTCCATTTGTCTGTTGATTTTCCTATCCGCTGACAAGTGTCGCATTCACGGACAAACATCTCTACATCCTTCCAGCACCCGGGCCAGTAGAACTCCTGAGCCAGCTTAGCTTTCGTTTTCTTTATACCTAAGTGGCCCGCCCATGCGTTGCTGTGGGCCAGGTCGAGAATGTTCCGCCGGTATTTAGTGGAACTACCACTTGGTTGTAGACCCGCCCTTTAGCGTTCTCATACCTGCGATGCAACACCTCGTTTTGGGTGTAGAACGAAACGTTCTTCCTAGAGTTACCTTCCTTATGTATGGCATCTAGCAGCATAGAGAGTGCGAGATCCGCCTTTTGATCGACCACTAGCGTTGCACGGTCGGTTCTGGCTAGCTGACACCAACTAGTGGACGCGGGTGTTAACACCGAGCCTGTCACCAAGTCCTCGTTTTCGGGCGTTAGAGATATTTCCTCGCTGTTGTCGACCATAGCCCCAGTTTCCGTCTCGACAACTCGCATGGCAGACTCATTTTCCGTCGCAACTACCTCAGGTTTTCCTACACTGCCCCCGGACGTCTGCTCCCCAGAGGGTGAGCTGCTCAGCTGTTGCGTCAGCTCGCGCGCCTTCGAACGGGTAAGGGCCATGCAAGCTATTTCGGTGGCAAATGATTTTCCACGTGTTTTTAACATTTCCTCAGACTTATTTGAAAATAGGTAAGGGAAGTGCTCCGGAAGGTTGGCTGAAATTGCTGCTTCCGTACACAATTGGCCGAAAGGGCCCTCGATTACAACCCTCGCTATCGGTAGGCAGACGCTTTGTTTTTCTGCCACTTGCCGAATCCAGGCACACTCTCCTATATAGTCTTCGGAAGATACGCAACTTGGATGCGCTACATCCATTGTGGCCGCCGAGTCCCTCAATACCCTACACATTCGGCCGTTCACTGAGAGTGTCCTCATGTAAGGCTTCAACAGCTTTAAGCTATCCTCTGACTCCTGAATTGTGGCAAATGCCATGTGCTTCTTACAGCTCCTGGCCATGTGGCCCTTTTCTCCGCAGCTGTAGCAAACAACTGGCTTCCGCGCTTCTAACGCATGCGCTATGTCACCAGGCGCCTTTGAACCTGATGAAGGTGCCGCCTTAGTCCCCTCACTGTCCTTTCCCTGCTGACTGTCTAATAACTTGGAATTCTCGGGTTTCCAGTTATTTCTTGCAAACCTCTTGCGTCCCTGGTTTCCCGACCAGCTTTCTACCTTTTCACTTTTTTCCGAAGTTCGTGGTGTACTGCGGAGACTACGGCGTGAGCAGTAATCTTCGGCGAGTTCTGCTGCCCTGTTCATGTCTACGTCTTTCATCCTATCCTGCACCCAAAGCCTTACCTCCTCGGGAATTCCCCGGTAAAACTGCTCAAGTACCATCAACTCAATGACCTTGTCAGGGTTGCCATAGACTTGCGCGCTTTTGAGCCACTCTTCAAAGTTGGCTCTAATTTGGTAGGCATAGTCTGAATGAGATTCGTTGCCCCTCTTAGAGTGCCTGAACCGCAGGCGGAAAGCCTCTGTCGATAGGCGATATTTTCGTAGCAATGCAGCCTTTACCCTGTCATACACCTCGGAGTCCTCTTTATTCATTCTTGCGATAACATCGGATACTTCGCCTGGTAGTACGCATATCAGTTTTTGTGGCCAAGTCTCCCTACTAAACCCTGCATTTTCGCATGCTCGCTCAAAATGCACGAGGTATAATGCAATGTCGTCACCCGCCTTGAAGGTGTGGATTAGATCCTTTATCTTTGATTCTCCACCCCCTGAATTTCGATTTCCCACGGACATACGAAGCTCAAGTTCTTTCAGACGGATTTCATGTTCTTTATTCTCGCGATCCCTCCTTATTTCCTCCTCTCTCTGTTCACGGGCTAAGCGCTCACGCTCCTCTTTCTTTGCCAAAATGGTTTCTCTGGCCTCAATGGCCTCTTCTAAACTCACTTCCTCTTTTCCCAAGTGCTCCAAAATTTGTTGTTTTCTTTTAACCGAGCCGACCGAAATATTCAGCTCCTGACAAATTTCGAGGAGTTCTTGGACCTTAAACTTCTCCATCTTAGATATGCACACCGTTTCTCTTCTAAGGTAATTTTGCCCACGAGCCACCCAATTCTTGGTCTGTGAATCAAAATTTACCAAAATCACCCTACCACGTTACCGACCATCTGCGCTAACGAGTCTGGCGAAAAGAAGAGCAAACACGCGGCACTCACCACTTCGATGCAGCCGACGCAGGCGAATCCCATAAGCTGCCAGCCACTGTTGCGCCTTTGGGTAGCGTGGTGCGGACTCGGGCCATCCGAGTCCCCGGAGAGGACGAGTAGAGAAGCCGGAGAAGGAGAAAAAATGTTTATATACAGTATTTACATGGTAGCGTGGTACAACATGAAAAGAGAATCACCCACGAGCGCCTCTGCGCTAGCGTTTTTATACATCGTCCGCCTTCCCAAGATCCCTTGCAAGGAAAATTATGCGCAGGATACTCCAATGAGATCGTCGTCTTCCTCTCCGTCCCCGAAGAGGGAAAGCCAAACACCGCCTCCCTCTGAACCTAGGAAAGGGGCAAGGCATGTCCAGTTCGCTGTTTGGTGAGGGAGACCCCACGCGCTAGCGTGGCACCACAGTGAGATGACGTGGCATCCCATGCGCAAAGTCGCTCCTTGATGCCGCCAGGTTGACTCAAGCAATGCAGAATACCCCGTACAGCTGCTGGGTCGACGCTGCTTCGGAGTGTTGCTCTCGGCTGCTGACAAAAGCTTGGCCAACGACTTTTGTGTCAAGAGGAGCCGGCGACGTGGTTTTTCCCGATTGTCCGCGTCCGTCGCCGTCCCGGTGCAGGGTTGACTCATCAACAGCTGCCAGGTGCCAGCAGGCCGCGAAGACCACGTGGAACTTGGGCGAGGCACAACAAGGCGGCGGGGGTCTGCACTGCTCCGGCCGCAACTTCGCACTTCGCTCAGCCGACCACAGTCAGGCTCTCTTTAACTTTAAAGGGATCAGCAGATGGCTTAAACCTTTGAACGTGCTGGCCTCATTGCTCGGTTTGCGATGAAGTGTTAGGCAGCATGAGGGGCTCTTCGCTCTCTGCAACGTCCTTACACGGACGTTTTGTTGCGTTATGTGCAAAGGAGTGAGCCACTAGCTTCACTTAGCATAACATCGCGATTTGTTGACATCGTATTCATCCATTTGTCCCTACGGTGAAACTCAATTTTTTTTATTTGTATGGACGAGATTTTCATTCAAGTTGTTTGCAGCTTACAAGAAGATGCGAAGAAAGTATGACAAGCTTACTCGGCAACAAAGCTTCTTTAATGAAGAATAGAATAATTATTTCAAGGGCTCACTCGTAATTGATCCTTCATTTTAGGTTGTTTTTTTTTTTGTACTGCGAGAACACGGACTCTTTCTCTCCGTTACTCGAGGTGTGGTCACTTGGCGTAACGCAGGCGAAACCGCGTATAAAAATTGAAACAGAGGAAGCGAGCCAGAAATAGAAAGAGGAGGAGAGAAAAGAAAAAGGAAAGAAGAGGAGGAAAGAAAGAAAGAGAAAACTGTAGAGAAACAAAGAAGGTTGCCAAACTTTGCACTTCCTTCCAGGCTTGGCACCACTAGTCAGAAACTGTCTTTTTTTTCTTTTTTTTTCTCAAGGAAAATGGCCACATTTTGTGTATTCTCGCGGCACGTGGGCGATCAATTCCCTATTTTCTGCGTCAGAGTGTAATCCGCGATTTCCTGTTCTCGCAGGGCTGCTCAAAAGCGATGAAAGACTACGTTCTGCGCAATGGACTGGGAATAGGCCTTGTCAACTTGTTTACCCTGCTCGCCCAGGTACGTACATGGGAGGACTTCACAACCTAACATACATGATTGTTTTGTTATCATTGTTTCTGCACGCGAGTCGGTGAATACTTCACCACGTAGCGTACGGATTTTATTGGTGAGTGAGTGAGCGAGTGAGTGAGTGATTCAGTAAGCGAGTGAAAGAGTGAGTGAGTGAGTGAGTGAGTGAGTGAGTGAGTGAGTGAGTGATAGCGACCTACAGCGGCCTTTCCACGTTTCATTCACCAACTCACGACCGTATTCATTTCAGATCGCCGCCATGATCTGCTCCTGTCTTCTCATCCAAGGCATCAAAAAAGTGCATAAAGATACATCCGGGGCCTAGGGTCAACCGGGCTACATGTGGTCATACAGCGTCACTGCCGTTTGTCGACAGACATCTCTTCACGACGCTTATACCATCGTTGTATTTTATTCCGCAGGAAACAGTGGAAAGTATTAGGGAAAAGAAACATAAGCGTCCCGCTCACATTCTCTTGGTTCATATTTTTAAAGTTTCACCATTTCCATCTATAACATGTGCATTTTGCTTTTTATGCGTACAGTCAAGCAACATCGTTTTAGGCGTCAGTATGCCATATGTGTCTGCAGACTGAAAGTCTACCTTAATACCCAACAATCGAAGCTATATAGCCCGAAAGAAAGTGCAATTTTTTTAATGAACATGGCAGTGGTTCGATCTTGTGTTCGTGATTGTTTTGTAGTTTGGGCTCGTTGAGCCCGTTTTCAACCTGCGTGTGAGTTGTTTTCTTCTCTTTTTTTTTTGTCAATGTCGTAAAGACTCTTTTTGATTGTCCCGACAAATCATTCCCACGTTGTTAAAATATCTTCGTGATTATCATACAGAGATCATCGTAATTAAGTTCGAAATACGACGTTTTTTTTTAGGTTTGTTGACGGAAGTCCCAGCCACTTCAAAGGTTCGCTCTACATTAGTGCAGTGCGTGTGCCACTCGCCGACATTTTTACGTGCCCTACTCACGAAACAGTGTGGTTCCGTACAGGGTATCCACATTTATTCGTATATATTCTAAGGAAGCTTGGTTGTCATGTTCGCTAAACAGTGACTTCCGACACCCCAAACGGGCTTCTCAGCAAACGTAGTCGATAAAGCTTATAAAGTCGTCAATCGCAGTGCTTCTTGAACACATTGCCCGATGGTGGCGTTTTTCTTGTTGTTAATACGACATCAACGAAGCGAATGTTCTTGAAAGGACCCACAATAAAGATATTTCTCATTTTTGTTTTTCAATATGTGCCACTTAAACCTCAAGCACTGCTGAACGTATGCGTTTTTCGACGTGAATAGTGCGTACACTCTATGCACGTGCTGCAAAAGCGTGACAATCGCGCATAATGTTCCTGTTACCAGTCTACTTACTGCAGCATATGGGGCACGTGGACCTCAAGTGCTACGGTACGTAGGCTGGTAAGCAGCAAGAATATGCACGGTAGGCAGAGTCTCACGTTTCTCGAAATGCAACCGCAGTGCTACGTAATACGGCATGCGTTTTTTAGCTGCTACTTTTAGATGCGGAGCATCTTATACTCGCGCCTTGTAGTGCGCCGTCCGCGTCGTCCGCGCCGTCCACACCGCTTCTCGAACATTCGACAGCTGACGCGCGCGCATGCGCCGTCGCGCCGTCGCCCACTCTTCCACCATCTGTGCATCCCTTCCTCCTCTACACACCGCGCGCGCTTCACTCCTCCACCATCTGTGCACCCTTCCTCCTCTACACACCGCGTTCGACATCTACAATTCTCCTGATTCTCCAGTGGACGCGCATGTGGCGTCGCGCTTCGAGAACATTCAACAGCTGACAGTGCATGCGCCGTCGTGCTGTATATATACTCAAGATCGGCGCTCGCTCGCTCAGTTGCCGCTCGTCGGTTGGTTTGTACGGCGCGTCGACGTCCAAGGTCGCGGTGAAATGAATTCCAACGAATCCACAAACACAATGATCGACGTCCCTTCGACCAGCGCCGCCCTTTCGCATACGTGTGTACGTGTTCACTCATTTAACACCCCCTCCTACAACCACGTTAACCAATTTAGCCATCGACCCAAGTAAGTCGCAATTTAACACCCCATTTCACAACCACGTTAACCAATTTAGCCATCGACCCAAGTAAGTCGCACTTTAACACCCCGTTAACCAATTATATGGTCCGCATCCTCCTCAGTGTTCCCCCGAGGGAAGCTGCGGGCAATTTTTTTTTTTCCCTACTTGCACGTTTGAGATGCTGACGCTGAAACACGACCTCCGTTCTGCTCGCGATATTTACCACGAGAACAAAGGCCTACGAAAAAAGGTGAGAATACATATGCTGTCTGCCACAAATAGGAACTTGAGCTGCGATAAAGCCAACTATCAAGCCTAGCGACGCAGAGCAAGCTGAATGTCATGACGAGGCGATGAAGCCTAAGTTCTTGATAGCGTATTTAGGGTAGTTTATTCTAGTAACGTTGGGGCGGCCAGCGTAAGACCATATCGTCCCACATGGTAAGTGAAATTTATAGTTTTCTCTCAAGTTCCGTTCCAACGCCCATCGATACAACTTTCTTACTCTTGTACATTATCTTTGAATACATATGATAAAAACTTCTCTCGTTTTTACCATGTCTACTGCCGCCGCAATCATGTACAATAAATTGCTTAATGTGCGTTACGTTTTATTAAAGACGTTCTTCACCGTAAGAATATTTTAAAGGAAGTTTAAGAATCACAATGCCTCAGTGCTTTCACGTGAGAAAACTGAGAGTAAAAAGCTCACTCGTTTTGTTCTATTTCTTTCTCTTAGCTTGCGTTTCCTTTGGTATGTGTATGTTTTTCTGCTGTTTTTGTTTTTTAGACTATTTTAGAGAAAGTTCAAGAAAGTTTCCAGCAATAAAATTGTACTACTGTGTTTCACATCAGCAAGTGAAAGTAAGGAACCCGTTCTTTGCGTAATGTTTATGTCTATTGACACGCATTTATATCGAGATGCTGAAAAATGTTCATAGGCGCGCTAAGAACAAGTGACGCCATCTGGCGCAAGAGAAAAGAAGGGATCCCACACGGGCCGCGACTTGTATCGTAAACATAGCGACGTGCGTGCATTCTTAAGCGGTAATCTGTCCAGAGGGTGTTTGCGGATTTGTGCTGGTTGTGCCTGTGTCGCTCAGTTGAAAAAACGAACGTCTGAGGGAACTATTTATGCATTCTTGCGGTAGCTCATTCGATCTTCGCCACGATCGGGCATTGTTCAACGGAGGAAGCAACAAAAGCGTGACCCGCGCCGCGCTCTACTGATCGTCCGACAACGAGCGATGGCCTACAAAGAGGACACCCTGTCGTAGTAGGCAGCAGAAGTTTGGGCCTTCCTCTCGTGCGAGGGCGGAACAACAGGGAGGAGAGCGCGAGCGAAGTGCACACTCGGCAGTGGTGAGGGTCACATAATGGCTCGGCGCCGTTGCTCGCGACGTCGGCAGCTGCAGGAGCCGCGCCGGGGAGTCGCGGCAGAAGGCACGCCAAAGCTCGGAAACACGGTAGTGTCCTGATTGCATGCAGGCTCACGAGCGGTGCAGGAGCGCTGCAGCAGTTGTTCGCTTCCAGTCGCGCTCGGTGGCTGCCCGGCTGTTGCGAGTGAACTACCGAAGCATAGCGGTGGCGATTGAGGAAGTTGGCTGCCGCAATTTTCGCGGAGGTCACGATTGAAAGCGACGCCCAAGCCGGTGGTATGTGCTGTGTTGGTGCGCGCCTGTCTGCGACTGGTCTCGAGCGGTGGTGCGTCATAGTGCGGCCGTTGTCCTTGTCATGTTGTCGCGAGGCCGATCTTGACGCAACGTAAAGTGTCGGAAGACGTCTGTAGGAGGGGTCCTCGAGGCTGTGACGGGCCCTTCCTACGAAATCGAAAATGGTGTGCGGTCTAGGACTCATCAAGGGTGTACTGTGTGCCCTCAACTTCACGATCTCGGTACGTTATCCATATTCATATAACGTATTGCATAACGGCTGCCCGAGGGAACGGAAGTGCCGACGCTGTTTTGTTGCCGGGGCGCTAGTGCAGTAAGGTCGCTAATTTTCCCAGCGTCGAAGCACTTGCGACACCCGGACAACGCAACGCGGATTAGATCATAGCGCATGTATATATTTAGCGTGATCACGGAAAGAAAAACAAACCAAACGCGCATCTGCCGAGAAACGATCGTCTTTTTGATCAGCACACAATAGTGACAAAGGTGCATCTGCACTCTTAATTGCGTACCGTCGATGCAAAGTCTCGGTTTTTGTCGCAGAACAACTTATTTGGACAATTGTACGCTTCACAGATAACAGATGTGAGCGCATGGCATGCGTGGCATGCAGCACAGGTGGCTATAAGTTCTTGTACGTAGAGCATTTGTGCTTATGCGCATTCTTCCATCTGCAGCTGCTTGGAGTGGCGGCAATTGTTGTGGCTGCCATCGTGCTCAACAATCCAAACCTCCACGATGTCAACGACCACTTGGGAAAGTTCTCAAACTACCCAACTGCTGCCACATTTGCTCTTGTGGCAGGTGTCACGGTGCTACTGTTTGGTGTCTGCGGCTGTTGTGGGGCCTGCTTCGGTGTTGGCTGGCTCCTGTTGATGGTGTGTTCCTGTTCGTATGTTTACGATGAATAGTAGCTCACTTCCACTGCCCCTGATGTCATACTTGTCCTCCTTGTGTGTAGTGCAAGGAGAAAGTTGGTTAAAACAACTTACAAATGGGCTTTAACAGCTCAGTGACTTGAACAAAGGCGCACACACATTGGCATATTTTACTGCAAGAATGTTTAAAACAGAAATTAATAAACCAGCATGAAAGCATGGAGTGTATGTAATTGTGCCAAGGCAAATATGCAGATTCACCCACTGTGTTGTATGCATCATCAGAATTCTAGTTCCACCTCATAATAGGTCAAATATCATAATACACATTCCACGCTACATGCTTTCATGAGTAAATTTGCATAGACAGTGGGCTCCATAGGCAGAGAGTATTCATTTTGCAGGAGGGGGCACTTCCTCCACATTATTTTCTCTCTCTCATTGTGTGTGTGTGTGTGTGTGTGTGTGTGTGTGTGTGTGTGTGTGTGTGTGTGTGTGTGTGTGTGAGAGAGAGAGAGAGACCATCATGCTAATTATCTCTAGCAGAAAACTCCAGATTTATAATTACAGTTTATGCAATAACATAGATCTGCCTCATGATGCTTGGCCCAAAGTGAAAGAGGCTGCATAGACTTTTACTCCATGACTACATCACATAAAAGTGATTTCCACAATGCGCAGGATGTGCCAAATTTTTTCACTGACATGCTTTGCTTACTTTGTTAAACCATGCTCCAAACAGGAGAGAGTGGGATAATGCTAGCAAAGGGAGCTTTAATTGTGCCCGTGAATCCAATTTATAATGACCAATCACAATTCTCAAATAATGGAAAATACTATTTTCTATTACTATAGACCTTTTGCAAAGCAGAAGTGGCAAATTTTTCTGCTGGAGTTTGTGTTCTGCTTGCATATCAAAGTTGCTTTTCGGTCATCAGTGCTAGTTGGCAGTAAAACGTTTTGCTGATAAAATATGCGTGCCATTTTTTTTTTGGCACTTTTAAAGGCAGTCGTTTTGAAGGGTACCAATTTGTAGACGACCAAAAGTTACCCCCCCCCCTTTCTTTTAAGGCATTTCCAGACTGATTTTGTCAAGATGGCTTTGTGTTCTCAGTAGAATGTTCTATACACACAAATCTGTTTTAGGAGATTTCTAACCAAATATTAGACTGCTCACTGGTCCATGATAGCAATTTTAAAATGGCCTGAAATGTAGAAGAAACGGGCATAAACAGCCCTCTGTGAAATAGGACACCCGACAGAGCAGTTAACAGCCCGTTGTCAAGGGATGGGCACCTAAGCCATGCTCCTGAAAAATGTCCCGGGCTGGCGGGAGGGAGTGGGCTCCTCTCTCCATGAAGCTGCCACTTCACAAAGCCCCCTCCTCCTCATACTCTGTGTCTATGACATGCTCAATGAAAAAAACTGTTTTGACTCATAATTAAGATGGAGTAACTGAAAGGTACAAGTAAACAGGAAAGCTTGAAATTCTAAGTTTGTACTGCAATTCTCAATCTCAAGTTACATTCTTGGTTGGGAAGAAAATCGGCATTATTTTGGAATCAATAGTGTTTTAAAATGTGCATCGCTGTGTTGTGCTACAATGCTCTTCTTGCATAAGGGCCTTAAAATGTGAGAATAGTCTCTTCGAGTCTGATTTATGACATGTCCAGTTTTTGTTTTTCATAGTCGCATTTGCTCTTCCATCAAATGCATTCTATACTTTCTTTTTGGAATCTTGAAAACGTCACATTTACTCAAGTCACGTTCATAAGCTTTTACGCATGCTGGTAAATATGACAGCATGCGTCGATGCCTTATTCTTAGTCCTCCCTGCCACATCATACACACAATGCCTGTCCAAAGGCTAAACGCTCACGTAGACACTCGACCTTTAGTTTTGTGCATTACACCTTACAGCAGTCTCGCACGACGACTGTCTTCATGTTTGTCATTGTCAATGTTGCAGTTTATTATCATCATGGCCGGCTTCGTGATTGTGGAAACAGTGGCGATGGGCCTTGTCTGGAAATATGCAAACAGTTCTGAGGTGAGTACGCACATTAGTGCACTGTCTGTTATTTTCTTCTGCCAATTAGCATGCGAACCTGTCACTTGATTGAAGCAGAGCTGTCACTTAGCTGCTAGCCTGTCACTTGACGCACATCGGGCTGTCAGATAGTCAGTGGAACGAAAGTGCATTGGCTTGAACAATTGTTCTGCCACTAACATTCATTTCTTTTCTCTTGCAGCTGGAAAATACCCTAACTTCAACATTGTACACGTTCATTGAAGCGAAGAAGAGCGGGCTGCCGAACTTCTTGCATGACTTGCAGCAAGGTGTAAGTTTTGTTTCGCATATTTACTTTTGTGCAAACATGCTTTATGTGGAACATTTTTTCTCAAAAACACGACCGTGGAAAAAATGCTTAGCATTCTGCTCTCCTAATTGTGCAATTACATAAACAATTAGTGAGAGTGCTGGTGTTGTCTCAGTGGGTGTACCAGGGGCCTTCAGATTAGCTTGGCTCTGTTGTAGGTGAGGCCAAATGAAACAATTTGTCTAAAGGAAATTTGATGAAAAGATGCTTGTATGCAAAGCAATCAAGACATTTCTCTTTGAAACAGTACGCGCTTCTGTATGACACAGGAGTGTGCCATTGAAGGCAAAGCTTCATTTCTTGCATGCGAAGAAGACACCAGAGCAAACTACAGTATAGATTTTGTCTCAGATCACATTGATGAAATGAATTATGCAACGTAATGATGTAAATTTTAACAATTTTTTTATTAATATACTAGCATGTAGCAATACGTGGTAACAAGGAATCTTGCATACGACAAAAGGTGTAGCATGTCACTGGACTGTAGCTTGCAATAGTTTATTGCACATAACTGGCTAAATAAAGGTCTACTCAGATGTGCACTGGCATAGTCATGGCATATGCAACACGGTCTGCAGACATATACAGAGAATGCAGATGGACCTCAGTGCGTGTTACTCCCATGTTTGTTTGTTTTTTACTTGCATCAAAAATGTTGAACTCTGAAGCACGTTACAAGGTGATGATTTTAGCCAATGCATTTATGCTTATTATGCATTGCCAATTTTCTTGCCACCTAGCTGTCTTGCTGTGGTGCAAAGGGACCAGATGACTACCCCCGAAATGGCTTTGAAATACCAGCGAGCTGCTACACAGAGTCAAAGTCATCGTCAACAGCACCTCACAAGCCAGTACTTTCACACAGTGGTAAGAAGCACCCACATGTGTAGGATAGCTTTGAGTTAATTAATGCATGTGTTTAATCTACCTAAGCGTACAAAACAACACTGAAGAGTGTTGAAGTAGTTATAAAAAAAATCACTGGAAGGGAAGCCTCAAGTGTGATCAAACCGAAACTAGTAAAAAAAGCAGGAAAACTGGAAGGCATGGTTATCAATAATGATGACGCAAAGGCAACGTTAGAAGTTTCTTGGCTTCAATGTATATTAGCTTCGAATACACGCAATCCTCAATATTACAAACATGGATGTAATGAAACATCTGTTACAATGAATTAAATAAAAAATGGTCATGCAACTGATATAGTGTTAGAGATAAACCTGTAAACTGAATTTTCGGATATAACGGGATTCATTGTTAAAATGAGGTTTGAGTGTAGTTATTCAAAATTTGCAGCAGATGAGCAACAATGAAAACAGCTAACATGATGGTCATGCTGTGGCTTCGTACGTGGCATGCCTGGAGTTAAATCCTAACTGAAAGCAATTTTTCTTTCTTTTAACTTCCTATAAACTTTATGGTGGTACTTGTTACATACTATTAACTTCCTATAAAACTTCATGGTGGTACTTGTTACATATGTAGGTGTCTGATGTCACTTCATTCAACAAACTGTGTCATTTTTCATAGGCAGTTCAGCAGTTTACACAGAAGAATATAATAATAGAGG